>VMDO01009807.1:0-75033 GCA_007922755.1 Pedetes capensis
AAAAGACGCATTGCTCTAGGAAAAGCTGTGGCAAAAGATCTCTTTAGAGTATTGAAAAGCAAAGATGTCACATTGAAGACAAAGGTGCTTCTGACTCATGCCATGGTATTTTCAGTGGCATCATATGGTTGTGAAAGCTGGACATTGAACAAGAGAGACAGGAAAAGAACTGATGCTTTTGAATTGTGGTGCTGGAGACGTCTATTCAATATGCCATGGACTGCCAAAAGAACCAAGAAATCTGTCCTAGAAGAAGTGCAACCAGAGTGCTCCTTGGAAGCAAGAATTGCCAGACTGTGTCTTACATATTTTGGACATGTAGTCAGGAGAGATCAATCCCTGGAGAAGGACATCATGTTTGGAAGAGTGACAGGTCAACGCAAAAGAGGAAGACCCTCCCCCAGATGGATTGACACAGTGTCTGCAACAATGGGCTTAAACATAAATAAGATGGTTTGCCTGGCACAGAATTGGCAAGTGTTTCAATCTGCTGTACAGAGGGTCGCTATGAGTCGGACTCGACTTGATGGCTCCTAACAACAACAACAACAATAGCACGATAGCTAAACTAGCTTGGTACTGGCACAAAAATAGGCTTGAAGATAAATGGAACAGAATTAAAGACCCAGAGATACACTCATGTAAGTATAGCCACCTGATTTTTGACAAAGGCCCCAAGGATAGTCAATGGAGAAAAGATAGCTTCTTCAACAAATGGTGCTGCAAAAACAGGATATCCATTTTCAGAAGAATGAAAATTGATTGATATATATCATTCTGTATAAGAGTCTACTCAAAATGGGTAAGAGACCTCAACATTAAACTGGAAATCTTAAATCTCCTAGAAGAAAAGATAGGAAATATGTTCTAACACATAGGCATTGGTAAGTATTTCCTCAACAATACTCCAATTGCCCAGGAAATTCCATGGAGAATTGACAAATGGGGTTACACGAAACTAAAAACCTTCTGTACAGTAAAGGAAATAAACAACAGAGTAAAGGGAGAGTCCACAGAATGGGAGAAAATCTTTATATCTTATCTGGCAGAACTAATTTCCAGAATATACAAAGAACATAAGAAAGCCAAAACTAAGACAACAAAGTACCCAATAAATAAATGGGCAATAGAACTGAACAGACAATTTTCAAACAAAGATGTATGAATGACCAAGAAACAAATGAAAAAATGCTCAATATCCCTAGATATTAGGGAAATGCAAATGAAAACAACACTGAGATTACATCTCACTCCAGTAAGAATGGCCAAATTTAACAAAATAAATAATAACAAATGCTGATGAGAATGCAGAGAAAAAAGAACCCTTTTACATTGGTCGTGGGTCTGTAAATTAGTTCAACCCCTTTGGAAATCAATATGGAAGTATCTTAGAAAACTAAGAATAGAACTGTCATATGACCCAGCTATACCACTCCTGAGAACATACTCAAAGGAAAATAAGTCATCATGCCACTGGGACACCTGCACTTCCATACTTAATGCAGCACTCTTCATAATTGCAAGGGTATGGAATCAATCAAGATATCCATCAACAGAGGAGTGAATTGAAAAATTGTGATACACACACACACACACACACACTGGAATATTACTTAGCAATTGAGAAGAATGTAATAATGTCATTTACAGCAAAATGGATAGAAGTGGAGAAAAATCATCATAAGCGAACAAAACCAGTCCCCCAAAGAGAAATATCATATGTTCTCATTCATATGTGGGAGCTAAATATAACTTAAAGCAAACAAACAAACAAACAAACAAACAAACTATAGCATGAAGACATGTAAAAATGAACATGCATATGTATATAAACAGGGAAAATACAAGCAAGGTTGAAAGAAGAGGGGAAGGGATCATGGAGTGTGATGGAAGGTTGGGGAATGGGGAAGGGTGAGCAGAAATAAATATGTGATACAACTATATCAGTATATTGGAAATATGTTTCTGTGAAACATGTAAGTTGATGAATGTATAAGCAAAAGTGATATAACAATTGCATAATAGAGACAGCAAAAGCATTACTACTCTGTACCTCACCAACATGCATAAGTTTTTTTAAAAAAGAAATACATACTAAGGATATAAAGTGGTCACCTATGTGTGCAGAAGGTAGACGAGATCAGTAAGCACACCAGAACTGACTAGGGACTATATAGTTACTTGGTTGGGGAATCCTGGGGTGCTCATATTTTTATTATTAAAATATTTATGGAAGGAATTAATTTGTATATTCATAGCATATCACTTAATCCACTCAGACTTTCAATTCAGAAAGTAAAAATCTTACATTCAAATCATGGATTAAAATTTTTAAATATTTAGGCCTAAAATAATTATATGATAGCAAGATTTAATAAGGAAAACTTAGGGGCAGCAGCTTGGGTAATTGGCCTGTTGCCCACAGAGTTCACAGGGAACCACACACTCAGGAGGTTGTTGTTGTTAGGTGCCATCGAGTTGGTATCCGACTCATAGCAACCCTCATAGGGTTTTCAATGAGTGCTTCAGGATTCCCTTGGGAATGGATTGCCAGGCCCTTCTCCCATTTTTGCGGTGCTGGGAGTTGAACTTGGGACCTCAGAGACTTCAGCGAAGCGCTCTACCCACTGAGCTAAATCCCAGCCCTGTGGGGCACGCGCCTCCCGGTCCGGCCTGGAGGTTCGGACGGGCTGTGCCACCACGCACACAGATACTAAACACAATTTACTCAGGACCCTCAGGTGAGGGGCGCAGACTCCTGCGGCCCTCAGGACCCCGGCGGAGACGGGAGAAAGGAAAAGCCTCTGGCATTTTTGCTTTCCAGGGGCAAACACCTGTGTTGGTCATCTCAGTGGTCGGGAGGAGACAGCTGTTGCTTCCTCAGTGATGAGACGGAGAGCAGGTTCCTTTCCTTGTTGAGGATTGCAACAGGAGAGCATTATTTCCTCACCGAAGCTCCGGCGGAGAGCAGCGGGAGAGGTGCTTCCTCATCGGTGGTCCGGGTAGGAACCAGCGAGAAGGCTCAGAAAGGGTGCCAAAAAGGGTCGAGCTGCTGCAGCGCAGCTCTATATGTAGCTCGCCCATGGAATGGCCTGAGCCAATCATCTTTGAGTCCAATTGTCCAATCAGGAAGGGTTTTGTGCAAACGTGCAACCAAGTTACTTTCATTTTCCCTAGATTTCTAACTTACAAACCAGATATTCAAACGCCATTTTCCCAGTTTGGGAGTTTTTGCCAATTTCCTCCCAATTTTTCCCTACAAGCCCAACTCAGGAGGTTACACATGTCCAAAATTGGGGACCACTCCATGTGGATCTGTAGCCCAGCATGGCTCACTCCTAGGTAGAAAGTGAAGAAAAACTGAGGAACTAGAAAATTTAATTCTGTGATTTCCATGTATCCTGTATCCCCCTCTACACAGTGTGTAAATACTCTGTCTTCCAGGGTCTTGCTTCTTTACCATGGTCAGACACCTAGAATCAATGTAAGCTAATGACCTATTATGTCATGTTTCTGCAACTACTTACAATATCACTTGTTTGGAGATGGAAAACATCAATGAATTTTCCAACTGAGAGACTGAAATTGTCCACCAGTGTAATTCTCACACCACTCAGTGCAGATGCCACAAGTGCTGGCCTGTCTTATTTCCCCACTTTGGATACAACTGTCAAGCCCCAGGGGAACATCTATGCATCTGATTAACTGTCCATAAACTGAGGACTCCTGTTATTACCTGTCCAATATCAAAAATTTGGTAGACCTACTGACAGAATAAAGGAAAAATATTATATTAATCACATTGAATACAACCCCAGAACTATGAAATGGAAAAGATATGGATCCAGGAAAGTGCAGAGAGAGAGATGGGGCACATATGAATGCAGGGAAACAGGTATGTTGGAGAAATTCTCCTCATCCTTTGCATTCTACCTCAGCAGCTGACTGAAACGAGAGTTATTTCCATCAAGATTTAGATGGTCCTCCCTTTTTTACCTGTGAAAGACCAGATAGTGACTGCATGTCCCTACTTTTTTTAACCTCATAAACAGTTGGACAAAGAGTTTTATCTTTAGAGACTTGACCAACATACTTACTAACAAACTTGGATTAAGTTTCTCTCCTTCCTTCAAATCCCTGAACTTTGACTTAATCTCAGCATGTGATAAAAGACACCATCTTATGACTCCTTTTAAGAACAGATTGATTTCATTGTAAACCATTTTTTGATCTGGGATGTGAATTTTCGACCTTCTATCTTACCTTCCATATGACACAAATATCTCTAGTTTTGTTTGTTCCTCCCTATGGAAAGTAATCACTTTCATTTTAACTTTTCAGCTGCTTTTAGATCTTATACTTGGTGTTCTTGACTTATCACAATGCTTTTCTTTTTGCAGTACTGGGGCAGTTGAACACAGGACCTCATACATGCTAGGCAAATCCTCCTCCACCACCAAGCTGCACACCATTACCTCCCACTTCTTTATTTTGAATAATGTCTCACTAAGTTGAGCAGGCTGCCTCTTGCCTCAAAATTATGATTCTCAGGCCTCAGCCTCAACAGCATCTGAGGGTACAGGCATGTGCCACTGAATCTGGACATGATACTTCTTTAGAATAAATTCACTTGTTAACCAAATCAGAATTTGTTTTAATTGAAAATATAGAAATATCCCAAGGACAATAACAATTATACTGTAAGAAAGAGGACCATGTCCCTTCCATCCAAACTCCAAACACATCAGCCTGTAGATTCCAAGTTTTCCAATGCTTTATAGCTTATCTCAGCATAAAGGGCTTATTCCATGGTTCGTACCAGCAGGCTGGGATACCTGCAAGGGACGCTCCTCAGGAAGAACTAATTGGGCCTACAACAATGTCCTTCTGCAGAATCAAGATTGGCTTTAGCTTCTTGTCACTGAGATTAAGCCTCCCTGGCAGGATTATAGGCATGTGCCACTAGGCCCAGCCTCAAAGTTCTTTCTTTTAGTTTTTTGAAATATATATCTGTAATTGTTATCTATAGTTACCATTTATGAAATAGTACTCCAGAGCTGCTTAGTCCTTTCTAATTGTATCTTAGTATCACTGATCAAACTTTCTCCATCCTTTCCTGCCCCACTACTCTCCTTGGCCTCTGGTAATCACCATCTTACTCTCAACTTCTGTGAAATCAACCATTTTAAATTCCAGATATGAATGAAATCATGCAGTACTCATCCTTCTGTGCCTCATGTTTCACTTAACATAATGATCTCCAGTTTTATCCATGTTGTTGCAAATGACACCATTCCATTCTTTTTATGGCTAAATAGTATTCAATTTTGCTTATGTAATACATTTTTATTTTTATTGGAAATTTTTAATGTACACCTTAATATGATTCATTCTGACATGCTTTTCATTGTGACATTTCCATATATGCATTTTGTTGTACATTATTCATATAAGTACCCCCTTACCCTCTTGTATGCTTCCTCCCCCTGTCCCAACCCCATCTCTACCATTTACTTATCTTTTAATGATAATATTTTTCTATATATCCTTGGGTTACAGTTCTGTTTAAGATAGAAACTTTTCCTGCAGTGAACTTTCATTTTACCTTGTCAGAACTATTACATACATTTTCTAGACCATCTATAATAATACCATTCTTAGCTTTTTTTTTCTTTTATTATGATCCAACCTTTGTATAGGATTTTTTCCTTCATATAATTTTGATTCAGTGCCCACATATGAGTGAGAACATGTGGTGTTTCTCTTTCTGAGCTTGTGTTCGTTCACTTAAAATAATTTTCTCTAATTCCATCCATTTTGCTGCGAATGGCCTTATTTCATTTTTTTGTTTGCTGAGTAGTATTCCATTGTCTATATGTACCATAGTTTTTTATCCATATTCTGTTGAAGGGCACTTTGGTTGATTACATATCCTTGATATTGTGAAAAGTGCTGCATTGAACATGGAGATGTAGTTGTCTCTGTGGTATGATGAAACATCTCCCTTTGGGTAAATTCCCAATAGTGTTATAGTAGATCTATTTTCAGTTCTTTAAGATACCTCCATATTAATTTCCACAGTGGTTGGACCAATTTACAGCTCCACCAACAATGTAAGAGTGTTCCCATTTCTCCACAACCTCGCCAGCATTTGTTGTTATTTGTTTTATTGATCTTGGCCATTCTTACTGGTGTAAGGTGAAATTTCAGAGTTGTTTTAATTTGCATTTCTCTAATGGCTAGGGATATTGGGCATTTTTTCATGTGTTTCATGGCTTTACAGACCTCTTCATTTGAGAACTCTCTACTCATTTCCTTTGCCCATTTGTGTATTGGGTTATTTTTTGGAGTTTTTTTCTTTAGTTCTTTATAAATTCTGGTAATTAGACCTTTGTCTGATATATAGAATGCAAAGATTTTTTCCCATTCAGTGGGGGTTTTGTACTACATTTTTCTTATCCATTCATCACTGAGGGACTCAAAGGTTGTTTTCATTTCTTGGCTAATGTGAATAGTGCTATAATGAACATGGGAGTGCAGATATATCTTTGACATAGTAATTTAATTTTTGCATATATATCCAGCAGTGAAATTGCTGAATCTAATGTTGTTCTATTTGTAAATTTTTGAAGAACTTGTGTATGGTTTTCCATAATGGCTATTCTGGTGAGAGGTCTGTTTTCTTGGATTGCAGGCAGATGGCTGCCTTCTCATTGTGTTCTCACATGACAGACAAAGAGAAAAAAATAGAGTGAGCCAGTGAGCTGCAAGTTACTCCATCATACCTGAGTGCAAAATATGTACTTGCTTTTTCTCAAAATGAAATAAATGAATTTTTTCTTTATAAGAATGATACATTAATCAACCACTTATACTAGGCTGGGTTTAGCTCATTTGGTAGAGTGCTGTTCTGCACTCTCTGATGCTCTGGATTTGATTCCCAGAATGGCAAAAACAGGGGAAGGACTTGGCAGCCTACTCCTGAAAAAGTCTAAAAACAATTAGACATTGAAAACTCTATGAATAGCAGAGAAGCACTGGCATAGTGCCAGGCATGGCACACTGATGGGGAGTGTTTCATTCTGTTGTACATAAGGTCGCTGTGAGCAGGACCTGACTTGACAGCACCTAACAGCACAGTTATATTTAAAAATGTATAAAATAAAGTAAAAATACCATTAAGTCTCATTGGCTAGAAATTAATAAAATTCTCTTCCAAAATTTTGGTGGAACTTGGGTGGTGGTTTTACTTTCTTCTTTACACTTTTCAACATAACTTAGAGAAGACAGATAATGCCACCAAGGATAACAAGAAAAGTCACAGAAAAGTAAAAACCATGACAAACAGAATAGGTTTACAGGCATCAGAGAATTGTTAGAGCATCCAGAATAAAACAAGCCAAGATTGTGGAGTAAGAATAAATTGTAGAGAGGTGCACCCGGCAAATGCAGGTTTTCATTGGTGATATTTACTGCTTTGGAATTTGTAAGAGGTTGAACATACAGACCTGGCCCCAGTCAGATGGTTGCTGCTAGGAGTTAGAGAAACCAAAGAGCTTTGTGTAGTGTGTTGTAGCTGGAGGGAGAAAGAAGAAGAAAAGCACAGATGAAAGGAGGGAGAATTCCAGATGGCTGAAATCTATCTTTTTTAAGATAGGAATTTTAGAAGGAAAAATTTACTTTGAATTTGTTGAGCTGAAATAGCTCAACAGATAGGTTAAATAGCAGATTAAACATGGTAGAAAAATGATTAATAAACCAAAAAATAGAAATGAATTTCTATCATTAGCTGATGAAATAAATAGACAAAAACCTGGCAGTTGAAATGTGGAAGTTTGATAGGTGATTTCATTTTTGGTAGGTGATAATTACAAGTATAATAAGGTATAGTGCATGTGAGGTTGCTGGAGATGAAGTGCTATAGAAGGATCAACAAAGAACCATCCAGGACTGCGGGCATAGAAACAGTGTAGCAGAGTATAAGCCAAATATTGTTTCAAATGCCAGCCTTATCACTTCAAGGTTATGTGACCATGAGGAAATTCCTTAGCTTTGGCTTTCCTTTTGTAAAATGAGACTTTGAGCAATACCTACCTTACAGGATTTTTGACAATCAAATTTAAATGAGACAATGCTTGTAAAGAGTGTTGATGGTGCCAGGCACAAAGGAGTTGCTTGACAAATAGTAGCTACTAATATTAGATGGCCTGGAATACTAGATAGATTAACTAATGTAAGGACTCAGATGTTGTTGTTAGGTGCTCTTGAATCAGTATCCGACTCATAGTGACCCTACCTACAACAGCAGAAATGCTATTATCAGTGCTTCTCTGCTGTTCATAGGGTTTTCAATGGCAGATTGATTTTTGGGAGTGGATTGCCGGGTCCGTCTCCCAAGCCTACAGCACCTGCTGTTCCCAGGCAGTCTCCCATCCAAGTACTAACTGGGCCTGACCCTGCTTGGCTTTGGAGATCTGATAGGATCTGATGCTACAGGGCTACGGCTGCAGGCAGACAAGGACTCCAATACAGGACTAAAAACACTAGTTGGGTGGAGTTTAACAATGAGGTAGAGCTTAGTTGTTGTTGTTAGGTGCCATCGAGTTGTCTTTGACTCATAGTGACCCTCATAGGGTTTTCAATGGCTGATTGTTTCGGGATTGCCTCAGGGGCTGAGCTAAACTGATCATTTTCACCCTAACTTTCCTTTTCAATTCCCATATAACCTTTCTTTGGGAGGACATGGCAACCCATTCATCCAAAACAATCATCCATTGAAAAGTTTATGAGTACCAGAGAAGCACTGACATAGTGTCAGGCATGGCACAGTGTCAGGGAGTGTTTTGATCTGTGGTATGTAGCATTGCTATGAGTTGCATCCAACTCCATGACACCTAACAACAACAACAACAATAACTTCTCAATTTTAGACGATAAGGAGAATCCAGGACACAGAAGGAGAGCTTATTCATTTCTTTCATAAATTTGGCTTCTCATCTCTTTGTAGCCATGATGATTTTGTTAGGTGCCCTTGAGCCAGGGTCAATGCATAGCGACCCTATATACAATAAGACACAACATTCCCTAAATTGTACCATTCCCAGCACTATGTCAGTGCTTCTTTGCTATTCATAGGGTTTTTAATGGCTGATTGTTTCAGGAGTGGGTTGCCATGTCCTTCCAAACCTACAGCACCTGGTACTCCCAGGCGGTCTCCTATCCAAGGACTAATCAGACAGACCCTGCTTACCTTCCAAGATCTGGTAGGATTGGACACCAGGGTGGTACGGCTGTAGACTTTGTGGCCGTAGTTTGTGGGAAGTAGTTTATAACTTGAGGTCATCTTTGCTGGCTTCCAGAAGAACTAGGATAGAGAATGGACCCATTTTACAGACCCTTTTTTCAGTACTAGGGGTTGAATCCAGGGTCTCATCCTTGCATGCTTTGTAAGTGCTGGACCACTGAGCTGCACCCCCAACCCATTTTTTTACTTTTGTGAGACAGGGTCTCACTAAGTTATGCAGATTGCCTCTGATCTTGAACTTGCGATCTTCCTGCCTCCACCTCCCGAACCACTGGGATTACAGGCATGTGCCACCATGTCCCGGCAGACCTTATTTTTTATGGACCCTCTTCAGTGACATGTAGACTTTTGACTGATTTTATTGCTTTCCATGGGGGTAAGAGTCTCTCTAAGGAGAATGTTAGAACAGCCTGTGGCTAAAGTCAGCTCCTGTTTCTGCTATTACTGGACTTGATGCAGGACTCCACTGAGGGGTAGGCCATAGAGTTGGCTTAGGATAGTTTGTTTCTGGTCTAACTCAATGGAGTCTGAGGTCTCATATCTACTTTTTCCAGGCCAGGATAAATAGTCCCTCAGCTTCAGGTCATGACTCCCAACTTGATTTTGATAATCACTTTGTGAAAGAGCCTGGCTCCTATAAGAACAGACTTTCTGAGAAGAGTATGAATATGTTTACAGGATTCTGTGATTATGTTCATCACTCACAGCAAGGTTAAAGGGCATACTTAATTACTCTAGAATTGTTGTGAGTACATTTGCAAGCCAATTATTACTATGGCTTTCTGATCCAAACAAAAAAAATAATGATTCCATTAGTAGTTGAAGATTATCATAACATTGGTTGAGTCTACATGTTGCTTCTAAGGATACAAAAACACATGGATAATAATGAAAAATTATGTTGGCATTCTTAAGAAAACTTTGTATTTCTATGACTAATGCCCAAACAGCCATTAATTCAATGACTAGTTTAAAATCACAACCATTCTCTTATAAATAATTTCCTTGTTAAATTAGAAAAATACAAAAGATAAGAATTAATTTTATACCTGGGAAAATGTAGAATAATTTAACTTTAGTCTGTGGAAAGCAGAGTCACTAAATAGCAAGCCAAAAGGTTACTAATTAACAATTTGTGCAATGTATGACTGTTAGGAAATGGTGCAGTATGCTCACACATGTTTGAGATTAAGGCAATGTGAGTCACCGTTAGCTGTGATGATAATTTTCCATCCCATCTAACCTGCTTTATTGGGGATTTTAGAATTTTTATTATGAGAAAGACTTAGGAGCAGCAATCTAGTTAGAAGGATTATGGGTAGGTGACTTGTCAAAGAGACTGCATTTGCATAAGCAAGTATACTATTTTGACTTAAATTTTGTGTTTGGTTCAGGTAGCTAGAGGAAAGGAAAATGAACCTTGAGGGTGAAGGGATGTCCATCTTTCTAGTAATGTGGCTCCTATCCCAGGAGAACATACCTCTTCCTTGAAATGTTTACTGGGTCTCATGATGGAGATGATTTGGAAAACTTACAGTTTGGTCATCTATTCTATTCTGTTCTATTCAGACTTCCTAATCAGGAAAGAGGTTTCTTTATTACATTGTTGTTGTTGTTAGGTGCCGTCGAGTCGGTATCTGACTTATAGCGACCCTCTGTACCACAGGGGAAACACTATCGTCAGTGCTTCTCTGCTGTTCATAGGGTTTTCAATGGCGGATTGATTTTTGGGAGGGGGTTGCCAGGTCCTTCTCCCAAGCCTACAGCTTTTGGTGTTCCCAGGAGGTCACCCATCCAGGTACTAACCAGGCCCGACCCTGCTTAGCTTCCAAGATCTGACGGGATCGGATGCCACAGGGCTATGGTTGTAGGCCTTATTACATTACAAAGTGTTACTATATAAACAAGACAATGATGCCCAAGATAGCTCAAGATACACTGCTAAGTGAAGGAAATTGCAGAAACAAATGTAGGAGTTAATGTTTTAAATAATTAAAGAGAAGAGAGAGAATGAACATGAATTAGAGAAGATCTGAACATGGTGTTTAGAAAAGGACCTCTGGTGAGAACACAAAAGCAAGCAAAGGCCTCTTAGAGGTATATTTACTGGTTGCCCCAGAAGCCAAAGGAGTAGGGAAACTGCTGTCATCTGACCATTGGACAGGTACTTTCTTCCCCCTCCTCTCTTAAATTTTAGGATTCCCTATTGTGGTTCCTATGACTTATTAATCACATTTGTGGCTTAAATTATTGCTGTAGTATTCTGAGAAGCTGCCGGCTTGAGTTTCTATAACTCTGCTTTCTGTTAAGAAGTACTGAGGTTCTAATCTTTATTTCTCTTCTTCCCCACACTCAATAGCATAGTGTTAGAAGGAATTTCAGAATATACACAAAAGTAGGCAGGATAGAAAATAAAAATAAAAAATAAATTCTGATATAACACCGACCCAATGACAGTTGTATCATTGACTCATAGCCAATTCAGCCTCAAACACACTTCTACTCATTGTTCTCTTTCCAGATTATTTTGATACAAATTCAACTGCTTTATCTGTAAGCATTTTAGCACATATCTCTAATATATACATACTTTTTGTAAAATAAAACCACAGTGCTATCAACACTAATGAAAAATAAAAATACTTAATATAGTCACATTTATGGTACACATTTCCAATTTTGCATAAATGTCATGAATTTTTCACTTAGTTTTTCTAATTGGGATCCCAGTAATGTACATGTGTTGCAAGTGTCTTTTTAACTTGTTTCTTAAAGTGTATAATTTAGTGGGTTTTAGTATACTAGCATAGTGATGAAACCATCATCACTATCTAATTCCAGAATGTTTTCAACACCTCAAAAAGAAAACTCACCTTTTAAACAGTCACGCTCTATTCTCTCATCCTCTCAGCCTCTGGCAGTCAGTAATCTAACTTCTGCTTCTGCATATTTGTCTATCTTAGACGTTGCATATAAATGGAATCCTACAATACGTGACTTTTATGTGTGACTTCTTTCACTTAGCATAAAGTTTTCAAGGTTCAGCCATGCTGTAGCATGTACCAGTACTTCATATTTGTTTTATTATTGAGTAATATTCCATTACATGGATATTTCACAATTTATCCATTCAGTTGATGGACATTTGGTTCTCTTCCACTTTGAGACTATTATGAATTATGCTACTATGACTTTTCTTGTACATATTTTTATGTGGACATTTTTTTCAATTCTCAGGTATATGTCTAAGAGTAGAATTGCTGGTTCATAATTTTATGTATAACTTTTTTGTTTTTTGTAGTATTGGAGATTGTGCTCATAACCTCGTGCATAGTAGGCAAGTAAGGTAGCACTTTGCTAAATCTCCAATCTTTTTTTGTTGTTGTTGTTAATTTTGAGATAGGATCTTGCTAATTTGCCCAAGCTGGCTTGAAACTTGTCCTCCTTCCTCAGCCTGCCTAGTTGCTGGAATTACAGGCATGTTCCAGCACACTTGGCTTTGTTTAACTTTTTGAAGAATTGCAAAAATGTTTTTCAAAGTAGTTGCAATATGATATAGTCCCATAGATAATGTATGAAGCTTTAAATTTCTCCAACTTCTCACCATCACTTGTTCTTTCCTTTTTTTTTTCTTTTCGTGGTAGTGAAGGATTGAACCCAAGGCCTCATGCATACTTACCACTTAAGTGCACCCTCAACCCCCTTTTTGTTTTTTATCTTGAGATAAGCTCTTGCTGAGTTACACCGGCTGCCTCTGGCTTCTAACTCACCAATCTCTTGCTTCCACCTCCCAAGTCGCTGGGTTTACAGGCATGCACCACCACACACAGCTATTGTTACTTTCTTTATATTACAGCCATCCTATACCCTTGCATCCAATCCCGCCTGATCTCAGAAGCTAAGCAAGGTTGGCCTGGTTTGCCCTTGGATGGGAGATACCCTGGGAATACCACGTGCTACATACTAGGAAAAAGACCTGGCAATCCACTCTTGAAACAATTCACCATTGTAAGCCCTATAAATAGCAGAAAAGCACTGACAATAGTGCTGTGCATAGCACAGTGTCAGAGAGTGTTTTATTCTGTTGTACATAGGGTTGCTATGGGTCAGACCCGACTCCACGGCACCTAACAACAATAATGGATATGAAGTGACATCAAACTGCAGTCTTTATTTATTAATTCTTTTTTAAATGCTTGGTAGAATTCACCAGTGAAGAAATCTTATCCTCGGCTATTCTGTATGAGTAGATATTGTACCAATTTACTAATCAATTTTACAAATTGTGTTGAACATCTTTTCATGTGATTACTGACCATTTGTATATTATCTTTGGAGAAATGTCTATTCAAATCCTTTGCCCATTTTTAAAATTCAGTCATTTGTCTTTTCATTGTGGAATTGTAAGTGTTCTTTGTATTTTCTAGATACAAGGTATATCTACATTAGATTTCTGACTTGCAATATTTTTCTCATTCACTGGGTAGCTTTATCACTGTTAAAATATTTGGAGGACAGATTCTCAGTATGTAGGCATTCAGGAGGCTGAGGAAGGTGGATCACAATTTTGAAGGCAGCCTGAGCTACATAGTGAGACCCTGTCTCAAAAAAAATAAAAAATAAAAATAAAAAACCCACCACTACCACCACCACAACAAAAAAACCAACAAACACACAAAAACCCCATAATGCTTTAGTGAAGTATGACTGATATAATAATCCATATACAAAAAAACTACATGTTTAATGTGTACAATTTAATGAATTTGAACATATGTAAACAATCATATCATCACCATGATCAAGGTGATAAAAATTCCAACATCTATCACAGTTTTCTTGTGTCTCTTTGTTATGTTTTTGTGGTAAAATCCATCTTAACAAATTTTGAAGTACACAGTACTGTATTGACAATTAGGCACTAAGCAGACCTATAGCAGACCTATAGAACTTATTTATCTAGCATAACTAAAACTTAATACCTACTGAATTAAAACTCCCCCAGTTTTCTCTCATCTCAACCCCTGTAACCCACCACTGTATCCTTTGGTTTTTTGAGCTTGACTATTATAATCCTTCATATCAGTGAAATCACACAGTATTTGTTCTTCTTTGAGTGGTTTATTTCACTTAGTACTGTCTTCCACTTTCATTCATGTTGTTGGAAATAACAGGATTTCCTTCTTTTAAAAAGATATTCCATTGAATGTATATGCCACATTTTCATTCTCCATTTCTGTGTCCAAAACAATTTTGTTGTTTCCATATCATGACTATTGTGAATAATGCTCCAATAAATATGGAAATGCAGGTATCTCTTCAAAATCCTGATTTTAGTTACTTTGGATATACTCAGCAGTGAGATTGGTGGATCATATGGCAGCTTCATTTTAATTTTTGAGTAACCCCCATGCTATTTTTCATAGCTGTTTCATCATTTTACATTCTTACCAATTGTGTAGGACAGTTCCAATTTCTTTGCATTCTCACTAATATTTTCTGTGGTGCCGGGTATCAAATATATGGTTTTGTGATGCTAGGCAAACGCTCTACCTCTGAGCTATATTCCAAGCCCTATTTTTCTAAGAGGGGCTGGGATTTAGCTCAGTTGGTAGAGCACTGCGCTGCAGTCTCTGAGGCCCCAAGTTCAATTCCCAGCACTGCAAAAATGGGAGAAGGGCCTGGCAATCCACTCCCAAGGCAATCCCGAAACAGTCAGCCCTTGAAAACCCTATGAGGGTCGCTATGAGTCGGATACCGACTCGATGGTACCTAACAACAACAACAACAACATTTTTCTAAGAAAAGTCATCCTAACAGTTAATATCTCACTATGGATTTGATTTTCATTTCCTTTATAATGATGTTAAGCATTTCTTCTTATACCTGTTGGCCATTTGTATTTCTTTGTGGAAAAATTATCTGCTCAAACCAGGTGCAATGGTGCACACCTGGAATCCCAGCACTTAGGAGACTGAGGCAGAAGGATTACAAATTCAAGGCCTGTCTGAGCTACATAGGAAATCTGAGGACAGTGTGTGCTACCTAATGAATTCAAGGTCAGCTAGTGCTACATAGCAAGATCCTATCTAAAACAAACAAACAAACAAACAAATCCCACCCAAAAGTCTGTTCATGTCCTTCGTCCACTCGTTAAATGTTTTTGTTTTGTTTTGTTTTGTTACTGAGTTGTAGGATTTCCTTAAATATTTTGAAAATTAACCCCTTATCAGATGTATGGTTTGCAAATATTTTCTATTGTTTGTATTTTCATTTTCTGATTGCTTTTCTATACAGAAGCATTTTAGCTTGGTGTAATCTCATTTGTCTATTTTTGTTTCTGTTGCCTGTGCTGTTGGTGTTGTCTTCAAGAAATCATTGCTAAATCTAATACCAAAAAGCTATTCTTCTATGTTTTCTTAAAGGAGTTTTACAGTTTCAGGTCTTATGTTATGTCTTTAATTCATCTTGAGAAAATTTTTGTATTTAGTATGAAATAATAGACTAATTTCATTCTTTTGTATGTGAATATTCAGTTTTCCCAATACCATTTATTGAAGTGACTATCTTTGACCCATTTTGCATTCTTGGACTCTTCATTAAAAGTCAATGGACCATAATGTGTGGATTTATTTGTGTTTTTTATTCTGTTCCATTTGTCTATATGTTTGTTTTTATGACAGGACTATGCTGCTTTGATTGAATTCTTGCAGTAGATTTTGAAATCAGGTAGTATAATGCCTCCAGCTTTGTTCTTTTTACTTAAGATTGCTTGGCTACTTGGGGTCTTTTGTGGTTCCATAAAATTTTTTTCATTGCTTTTTTTTTCCTATGAAAAAGCATCATAGGAATTTTAGTAGGGATTGCATTGAATCTGTAGATTGCTTTGGGTAGTTGGGACATTTAATGATATTTTTTTCAATCCATGAATGAGGGATATCTTTCAAATTATTTCTGTGCTTTTTATTTATTTCATTGATGTTCTATAGCTTTTAGTGTACAGATCTTTCATCTCGTTGGATGGATTTTTTCCTAGGAATTTAATTTGTATAGCTTTTATAAGTGGGATTTAAAATTTTTTTCTTCATCAGACAGCTTATTTTTACTCTACAGAAACACTACTGATTTTTGCAGTACTTGGAAGTTTGAAAAAAAGTCTTACACACACTTTGCAAGTGCTCTACCACTGGGTTGTACCCGCAGCCCAATTTTTTATTTTTTATTTTGAGTCAGGGTTTTGCTAAGTTATACAGGCTGTCTTGGACCTTGAAATCACGATCATTTGGCCTCTGCCTCCTGAATTGCTTAGATTACAGGGATGTGCCACTGCACCCAGCTGTATGCTGATTTTCTTATCCTCCAACTTCAGTAACTTTATTAGTTCTAACAGTTTTTTGGTGGCATCTTTAGGATTTTCTATATGTAAAACAATATCATTTATAAGCAGAGATAATTTTACTTATTTCTTTCTAACTTGGATGTTTTTAATTTCTTTCTTTTGCTTAATTTCTCTTGTTAGGACTTCTAGTCATGAAAGTGGACATATTTGTATTGTTCCTGATCTCAGAGGAAAAACTTTAGACTTTTCACCATTGAATATGAAGTTAGTTAGCTATGGGTTTGTCATGTATAGCCTTTATTTTGTTGAGATATGTTCCTTCTGTACCTAATTTATTGAGATTTTTTTTATCAGGAAATGTTGTTGAATTTTCTAAAATGCTTTTTCTGTGCCTATTGAAATGATCATATCCTTTTTGTACTTCACTCAGTTACAGTTATTAATTTGTGCATGTTGAACTATCCTTTTATCCCAGGGACAAATTCTGCTTGATTATTGTGACTGATTCTTTTAATGTATTGTTAAATTCAGTTTGGTAGCATTTTGTTGAGGATTTTTGCATTTATGTTAACCATGAATATTGGCCTCTAAACCTTTTTTGAGACAAACTCTCACTACATATCCCTGGCTGCCCTGAAACCCTTTACATAGCCCAGGCTGACATTGAGCTTGCAACCCTCCTGCCTCAGCCTCCTGAAAGCTGAGATTATAGGGGTGCATCACCATGCCTGGATAATTTTCCTTTTTGGTAGTTTTATTTTCATCTTTTGTACCAGTGTAATGCTAGCCTTCTAACAAAGAGTTTATAAATATTCTCTTCAACTTTTTGGAAGAGTTTGAGAAGGATTGGTATTAGTTCTTTAAATGTTTTGTAAAATTCAGCAGTGAAGACATCAGGTTCTGAGCTTTACTTGGATGGAAGTTAGGTGTTTTGTTGTTGCCAATTTTTTTTTCTAATTCAATCCCCTGCTTATTATTGGTCTCATCAGATATTCTCATTCTAGAATTTCCCTTTGATTTCCTGGAGGTTTCTAGTTTTTCATTTAAGAGAATTCATAATTGCTTGTTGAAGAATTTTTATGATGGCCTCTTCAAAGTCCCCATTGGATCATTTCACCATCTGTGGCATCTTGGTGTTGGCATCTTTTGATTTTTTTTTCTCCTTCATGTAGTAATTTTTTTCTGACTCCTGGTATTATAAGTTTTTTTCTATTGTATCTTTGACATTTTGTCTACAATCCCTGTATTTAAATCTTGACTTTGCCAGTTGCTATATGTCTGATCTTGGGTAAGTTACTTAACCTCTCTATTCCTCAATTTTCCCATCTGTAAAGTGAATAATGCTAGTATCTACTTTGTAGATTTCCTGGAGAGTTGAGTTAACATATGTAAAGTGCTAGTCTGCAGCCATAGCACCCTAGCATCTGATTCTGCCTGATCTTGGAAGCTAAGCAGGGTCAGATTATTCCTTGGATGGGAGACCAACTGGGAACACCAGGTGCTGCAGGCTAGGGAGAAGGACCTGGCAATCCACTCCTGAAAGCAATTTGCCTTGAAAAACCCTATGAATAGCAGAGAAGCACTGACATAGTGCCAGGCATGGCATAATGTCATAGAGTGTTTTGTTCTGTTGTACATAGGGTCACTATGAGTTGGACCCACCTCTACAGCACTCAATAAAACTAACAATAACAATATGAAGTGTGTAGAATAAGGCTGCATAATCTATCATTCTTGCATCCAGTATACCTGTTGTGAAATTTTAGCTTAATCTAATTATTATTCTTCTAGAGATAGCATTCCCTTTCCTCAGACAGCTTTTAGATTTTTTTCTTTGTAGTGTACTTAAACTTTAATGTGGGCTAGGGTTTAGCTCAGTTGGTAGAGTGTGGTTCTGCATACTCCGAGGCCCTGGGTTCCATCCCCAGCACTGCAAAAATGGGAGAATGACCTCGCATCCCATTCCTGAAACAATCAGCCATTGAAAACCGTGAATAGGAGAGAAGCACTGAGATAGTTCTGGGCATGGCACAGTGTCAAGGAGTGTTTCATTCTGTTGTACTTAGGGTTGCTATGAGTGAAATCTGACTCAAAGGCACTCAACAACAACATTGAACACTGTAACCCCTATTCATCTGAGATTTCTTTTCTAAATTTTGGGATAATTTTCCTCATTACTTATTTTAAAATCTCCACATTTTTTGCCTCAAATTTTAAGACTCCTGCTATCTGGGAAGATCTTTCTGAGGCAATAGGGAAGAGGGGAGTGTGAGAGGCTGGTATACTAGTCTAGGTGTGAGTTGAAGCAGCCTTGACATATGCGTAGTGGTGAGGAATGTTAGCAGGAGAAATGTGAGGAAAGGAGAGAGGAAAAGGAAAGGACAAGGCTATATCTCCAAGTCACTGGGAGTTTGAGAGAGTCTTTGAAGAAATTAGAAGTCTCAAGGAAGGGCCAATGAAGGGATGAAGGGGCCTTGTGAAGTCTTTGAATACACTTGTCTGTCTAGCCCAGATGGACGGAAATGTCCTGAGCCAGATACATCTTAGTTATATGACTGGAAACTAGGAATCCTGGGTTTACCCATTGCCACCACTTCCTTTACTTCCACACTTTATGGAAAAGGCAAACATGGGGCAATCACCTGAAGTCTGTTTTTCTTTTCAGCTGAATCTACTCCCTACTTCTAATCGAGCATCCTATCACGTATAACCATTCCTCACTTGACTCTTACGCAATTCTTTTGTTTTTCCAAAATGCTGCCATACATGGTCAGTGCTACTTTTTTTACTGTGAAACTGGCCCCCACTGTGTGATCCAGCTTGGCCCCAACCTCACTATGTAGCACAGGCTGGTCTCAAATTTGTTATCCTCCTACCTTAGCCTTCTTAGCGCTGGGATTATAGGCATGCCCCACCATGTCTGGTTCACTACTACTTCTTGTCAGAAATTTTCCTCATCTATAAAAGCAGAGGCACAGAGAAATGAAGTAACTTACCTAAGGTCACACATCAGTGACTATGTTGAATATTCAGCCACCTTCTAGCTCAGTATATTTTTCCACATGTCTCCATTTGAAATGGAGTGTACATCACCATATTGGCCAGAAAATACTGGCTACTGTGTCATTCAATGTTGTTGTTGTTAGGTGCCATCGAGTCGGTATCACACTCATAGTGACCCTCATAGGGTTTTCAAAGGCTGACCATTTCGGGACTGCCTTGGGAGTGGACTGCCAGGCCCTTCTTCCATTTTTGTGGTGCTGGGAATTGAACTCGGGACCTCAGAGACTGCAGCGCAGCGCTCTACCAACTGAACTAAATCCCAGCCCCAATGTGTCACTCAATAGAGGGACTGTATTTCTTGAGTTAAAAGAAATAAATTTATTTTATAGGTTGCCCTGTTAAATAATGATTTTGTGTAGAAAATATTATCAAATAGAACTAAAACGTTGTCCAACAAATGACATAAAAAGAATGGATTTTCAAAATCTTTAAATGAGATTTAAATCTAAGTCCAGTTGTTGGGTATTAATAATCTATATATATTCTTTTTAAACCACTTTTTGTTGTGACCTCATTTCTAATGACACAATTGTTCCACATTTCTTAGAGTATCTAGTCAAGCTAAAGCAGGATGTTAGTACATCTTTTACTTGATTTTTATGCCAGATTTGATCATGAAATGTTCTTTAATACCAAATCACAAATCACTTCAGATTATACACTAAATAGTATGTAATATGCATGCATGCTTTCAGCTGAAGAACATCTTTTTTCTTTTTTCAGTACTGGCAAGATGAAGTCAGAGCCTCGTACATGCTTTGCAAGCACTCTACCACTGAGCTGCACTCCCAGCCCCTTTTCTACTTTTTATCTTGAGTCAGAGTCTCTGGTCTTGAACTTGCAATCCTCCTGCCTCAGCCTCCCAAGTCACTTGGATTACAGATGTGTGCCACCATGCTCAGAAGCATCTTTTTTTATATGCTTTTAAAAGTTTAAAATTTATGAGCTATTAAAAATTCAAGTAGTTAAGTATCTCTGTGTTGAATTCTTCTTTTTCTTCTTATTTCATTTCATTTCATTTATTTTTTATTAAGTATTTTGATTGTATGTATTATTGGGGTACAAAGTGATAATTCATTACATATACACATTGTGAAATTATCAAACCAGGATTGTTGGTACTTCTATCTCCTCAAACTTTATACAAAATTATTTGATTAATATATAAAGATAAGTGTACATATTATGAGGAATAATATGATTTTTTGACTACATACAGTATGTTGTTGTTAGGTGTCATAGAGTCAGTGTCCAACTCATAGCAACCCTACATACAACAGGCTAAACACTATTGTCAGTGTTTCTCTGCTATTCATAGGGTTTTTAATGGCTGATTGTTTTTTGGGAGTGGATTTCTGGGTCCTTCTCCCAACATACAGTATAGTGAGATTCATATTGAGATTTTCATATAATTGCAGCCTGGATTTTTGCAATAATATAGATATACACTCTTTATACCAATTTTAGAACTGTAAGTTTCAGAACAACATACTTAATTTATTCATTATCTTTCTTTTGACAACAAAGTTATAAACACACAATTAACTCCTGGCCTCAGCACCCTTTTTCAGTTAGCATTTTTTGAAATTAGATTATAAAACTTTATACAGTGCAGAAGACACGTACTCCCTATGCACTTCCCATCCCTGCCCAAGTTGCACCTGATTCTTCCGTGAGACACAAGAACAATTAATCTGATTTTAAGTGTATTTGACAGAAGTATAAGAATAATACAAATGTTAGCATGTTTTCAACACATTAAAATTAAATCAAGGATTTTATTTATCATGTGAAATTAAAAACTGCTGAATGAGTTTCAAGATATCATATTTTTTTCTGCATGTAGTTTTAGCTTTAGAAAGAAATTCATTACAGAAATAAGCAATGGGAAGAAAATTTATGTACATTTTAGTAATACAGTATAATTCTTTTTAAATCTTCTTGAGGAGGTTGAACCCAGGGCCTTGCACATACTTTGCTAGTGCTCTACCACTTAACTGCAATTCCAACCCCATTTTTATTTTTTATCTTGAGAGAGCATCTCACTAAGTCACGCAGACTGCCTTTGGTCTTGAATTTGTGATCCTCCTGCCTCCGCTTCCTGAGTCGCTGGGATTACAGGTGTGTATCGCTATGTCTAGCTCCCTTGAAATCTTAATAGTAGTTTACTTACTGTTTTCACACATTTGGTTTAATGGATTGCTCAGCATAACACTGTTCTAATTAAGCTGATCAAGTTTTACTATATCAGTAGTCTATCTTGAATATATTTAAAAAGGTCAGTTCACAGTACAAGAAGTTACACGTAATTTACACCTTAAGTTTCTTTGTCAGTTTAAATTCAATGAGTAAGAAATTTATTTTGCAGTTATGAAAAAAATGACACATAGAAGAAATCACCTTCTTTCACGCAGGTACATAATCTTAACAAAGAAAAATGCTTCCACGTTGAAGACAGATAGTTTGCAGTAAAACTTTTAAACATTATTTAAAAAGAAATATGTATGAAAATATCTGTACATTCTTTGGAGTGATACTAAAGTTCCTTGTCTAAGGCCATAGCTTGTATAAGGTGTGAGAGACCGTGACAACATGTGAAAATGGAATAAATGATGATGATACCTTTGTTAAGGTGGTCCACGTAACATACACTGAATAATCCATCTCTCAGGGGCTCTTTTAATGGCCCTTAAATATATTAACTCATTTAATCCTTACAACAGTCCTGTATGTTAAATAGTAATACCCCCATTTACAGGACAAGAAAATTGAAACTTAGAGTTAAGTAGCTTGCTCAAACTGATGCAGTTTCAAAGCGGCAAGGACTGATACTTGAATAGAACCAAGGTGGCTCTGGAGACTGTGTCTTAAACCACTGTGAAATGCTACCTTTAGGCTTACTCATTTTCCTTTCTTGAAGAAAATGTTATGGACTAGCTGTCTGGAATCTGGACAACTGGTTTTCAGATCAGACTCGGCACTAGAATTAGAATGTGCCATGTGACTTCACCCATTACCTTTCCTCTCTGAATCTTTTTCCTTTTCCATGAAATGGAGTTCTTGGACCATCTTAACTCTAAGGTTCCTTCCAACAATTAGCCTTCTGTCAAACTGAGTTGGAAAATGGCCAATCTCTGCTTGAAATCAAAGTATCATTCTTAAATATGTGGGAATAGCGTTTTGGAAATGGCTGTGGTCTTCAGACCTCATGGGTGGAGAACACTTGGTCCAGTGCAGATATGCCCACCTTAATTTCTTTTTCACCTTCACCAGTTTTCAATCATGCACATTTCTAGCCTCAGTCCCTAGAAGGATGTAACGGGCCAGGCTTGCCCCTCTAGAAGCAGGTCTATGCTAGGGAGCCGATGATCCTCTGGCACCAAAGGAGGGCAGAATGCAGAGAGGTTAGCCAGCTCCATCAGTATGATGTTCTGTGGCACTCTAGCCCAGTTGTAGGCCTTGCAGACCAGAGTGTCCTACTGTCCTACCCAACTGCCACTGGTGAGACTCTTTACCAGCATCTAGCAGCTCCAGAAAGATGCCTAGAAATCAGGGTGAGCTGGCTACTTACTCTGCACACTTAATGAAGCTCTAAAGACCATTGTGTAGTCTAACTCCAGTGCACCTGATTTGGGGCTCTCTTTCCAATATAAGATCAACCCCAGTGTCTTGGGTAAATTTCTTTGTGAAGAATCCATAATACCTTTATGCTTAGGCTCAGCCA
Organism: Pedetes capensis; assembly: GCA_007922755.1. Taxonomy (NCBI): domain Eukaryota; kingdom Metazoa; phylum Chordata; class Mammalia; order Rodentia; family Pedetidae; genus Pedetes; species Pedetes capensis. Next base: position 23,431 of record VMDO01009807.1, read on the forward strand.
AACTGCAGGGGACCTTGGTAGGCGGGACCACTTAGAGACTATTATATGCTTTTTGCAGCAGTCACGTGAGGCAAGAAGATATGAATTTTTATCCCTAATAGATGGAAAAAAGGAGGCTCAGTGAAGGCCAAGGAATTGTCCCATCCCGTCTTCATAGAAAGTGAGCTAGTGGTCTGGAAAGTGGACAAGTTCTTTTAAAGGAATTCTATATTGTATTGTTGTTTATCAAATGTTAAAGCACTCTTTGATCAGTAGACTCCTGCAGCCATGCTGCATATCCTTTCTGACCTTTAGTACAAGAATTTTCCATACAATGGTCTCGGTTTGTGGGAGAACTGAATGGGGTACTTCAAGAGAGCAGGGATGAAAAGAGTTGGGGAGTTCGAGCAGAGGCCAGGAGTGGGAGGGAGATGGGGTTGAGTCTTCCTGAGATGAAAAGTTATTCAAAGCCGAGAATCCTCCAACAAGGCTAAGGCTCCTTTCTTCTCTCTTACACTGTATTGCACTGTATGTTAGCTATGGCCTTAAGCACTGGCCAAAAAGCTAACAACTTTTTCTGTCCTTGCTCACATTCTTATTTGATGGGCTTCTCTTGGTGTGTCTGAGGATGCTTAGGGAACCTGGAGGAAAGCACTAATTCTTCTCCACACAGGGAAAGATAACAAACCACACTCAGGACTCATCAGAGAATGTACTGTAAAATAGCTTTCCCTACGCCTAAGGTAATCTATCCCAAAGAATTTCCTCTCCCCTTTATGCATCAACCTGGTTGGCCTTAAGGACTGACAAGGAGTCTTTTATTTTTTGCACATATTTATTGAATTACTAAATATTAATTGAATTACTGTACATGCTTACCACTGAGTATAGGGAGTTTACAAATACACAATGTGGTCACAATAAATAAAGTTCAAGAGAACAAAATACATACACCTCATTTAATATCATATAACAACATTCGATCCGGGGTGGGGACACACTGGAGAGTCAGGGTGGTGGTGAGTAACTCTGAGTGGGGAGAGGGAAAACTTCAAAGTGGAGATAGCATCTGACGGAGGGAAGAAGCTTTTTCAAAAGAGAAATAGGAGGGTGGCAGTCAGGAGTTGGTTGCACGGAAGCGAATATGGATGAAAGATGTGGTATCTTAGAAGTCTGGAATGAGGTACAGCTAAATTTAAAATTAAATTAGGAAGGATTACAGACTTCTACTTTAGCCAATTGCAAGTGTCAGGGTGGATCTGTGATTCAAAGATTATCTGATGCCAACGTAGATAACAATGACACAGAGAGGGATCTAGTTAACCAGTCAGTAGGCAATGGCAATTATTTAGAGGAGAGGCAACGAGGAACAGAAAACACTACAGAGTCATGGAGGAAAGGACTGATATAAGAGATATTTTGGAGGTAGTATCAAACAGGATCTGTTGGTTAAGGTCAACTGGTAGGGAACTCTTGCTGTTAAAATTGCCAAAAGGTGTGCCAAGATATCAAAATCCTCAACAGTACTGGTCAGGTTCATTTTGGGGTCCCATGTGTGAGGAGAATGCACCTGTAGGGTTCCTGAGCTGACCTTAGAACCTGAACTAACTAACAGGAAAGGATACTTGGACTTAGGTTAGGAAGGATTGATTTCTTTAAATGGAAACTAAAGTCATGTAAATGAAATTTAAATCAGAATGGATCACATTGAAGTCCAGGTCACATATCCGGAAAGAGTGCTCAGAGGGGTTAAAACTGGTCTTGGGGTGATGGTATAGTGTTTAAAGAAGGAAAACCTTCTTTCGAGGCAGACTGCTCTTGTCTCTTTCCTATTCCATCCCCTGCACCAGTTTGGCCAAATCACAAAAGGCAATTAATCACCTGGGGAAGAGGATCATAGTGCCCACCCCGTGATCATAAAGCTTATGCTCAACTTTCCTCATATGGGTAGGTGAGGAGTAAGTGGGCAAGTGGGTGGGAACATGAACAGTGCTATAGGTGGGACAGTGGGGGCAGGAGGCAGTGTGGAGAAAGGAGAGGCAAGGCAGACTGGAGGGATATGGCTGGGCTAGCTCTCCTAACTTGTTAGGCAGTGGGGGTTAGAGTTCTGTGCCGTTCTCTCCCAATCTACTCATCTAAAGGAAAGAATGGGATTTTAGTCCCACTAAGGATTCTGGTGGTCAGTGGGGGTTTTCGATCGCTTTGACCACCATCGTGTGGCAGAGCAGAACAGGGCAAACCCTACATGCAGGCATCGATTTGTGCTCTCTCCTGCTCTGCTTGCTGAACAGGTGTCTGTGAGAGTTCCCTGGCATGTTCCTTCTACCCCCTCATCTTGGAGAATGAGACCTTCTGGTGTCTTGGCCCCATCTCCGAGGATGAGCTGCACATGCTTGACCTGGCCTGAAGGGTCACAGCAGTGTAAGTTTTTCTGTTCTAATGCTTGCTTGCTCCAGTCCTTGGGGCGAACAACAGGTTCTGATGATGAAAGGACAGTGGCGTCTGGCTTAGCTTGTACCTTGGCTGGCTCAGACTGTGTCTCAGATGGCTTAGCCTGTGGCTTAGTTGGCTCATTCAGTTCATGCTGTTTCTTGCTCTGCTCCTCAGCTGGCTTGGTCTGAGCCTCTGTCAGCTCAGCAGATGCCTTAGCTACTTCTGCCTGAAGCTCAGCATGCTTTCTGGCTTGCTCTTCTGCTAACTTTGCCTGTGGCTGGCCCAGCTCAGTCTGTACTTCATCTAGTTCACTGTGAATATTGGCTGGCTCAGTCTGCCTCTTTGCCTGGACTTCAGGGATTTTGACCTGTACCTCTGCCAGTTTAGCTTTCTCTGTAGATAGTAGAGCCTGTTCCTTCACTGGCTTGGTCTGTTCCTCATGTGGCTCAACCTGCTCCTCAGCTCTTTTAGCCTGTGCCTCAGCCTGGTCTTGACCTAGTTCAGCCTGCTCCTTCTCTAACTGATCCTGTACTTGACCTGGTTTGGTTTGTGCCCTAGCTGGCACTTTGGCTGCTTCAGCCTGCACCTGGAATGGTGCAGACCATACCTCAGTGAGTTTGGATTGCACTTTGTGGGGCTTGGCTTGTGGCTCAGCCTGTTTACTGGCAATTCTGGGTTCAGCCTGTGTACCTACCTGCTCTTTAGCTGGTTCCTGAGCTGGCTCAGCTTGTTCCCCAGAAGGCTCTGCATGCTTCTTGGCAGGTTCCATCTGTGCCTCAGCTTTCTGCCCAGCCTTCTCCTTAGCATCTTTGGCCTGTTCCTTATTTGCTGTAGCCTGAGTCTCAGCCTGCGCCATCAATAGTTTGGGCCACACCACAATGGGTTCAGTCTGCATGTTGGTTGGAATGGTTTGTGTTTCAGCTGGTTTAGTAAGTGCCAGGGCTTTCTTGGCCTTTGACTTGGGTGGCATTGCCTGCATCTTCACTGGTTCAACCAATGCCAGAGCCAGTTTGAAGTTTGCCTTGGGTGATTTGGCCTGTACCTCCACTGGTTCAGCTAGAGCTAGGGCCATCTTGGCTTTTGCCTTGGCCTTGACCTTGCCTGGCTGGGTCTTTGCTTTGGCAAGCTTGGCCTGCACTTGGGCCAGTAAGGCCTTTGCATCAGGCGGTTTAGCCTGTGCTTCTACTGACTGGGCTTGTACATTGGCCTTCTCCTGGACTGGTTGGGCCTGAGCCTCTGCCTGCATAGGTGGGGACTCCATCTCAGCCTTCTTTTGGAACTCTGCTTCTTTGTCTTTATCCTGCTGAAGCTGGATTTCATAACAACAATTGAGGGTTCTTGGCACTGCAAGTGGAAGTGCAGACAGGATGAGTTGGTGGGAAGGAGCAAGCAGCAGATGGGAACAGAGAAGCTACACTGATTTGACTATTGTCTACCAAACAAGCTGGAGACCATACTTGCCTGAGCCCTCATGGTCTTTGCCACCATTTTCCCCCATGCTGGCAGCAATACTCCCTCCCTGAATCTAATCCAGTAGTCCTTTAGCAACCCCAGAAATTGCGAAGCTGGAAAGGGACCTTAGAAACCAACTCTTCCTTCTTAGTAGATCCCAACCCAGACCCTCTAAGAGACCAGTGAGGATGTGGAGCAATTTCCAATATTGCAATAGGACAAGCGGAAATTGCACATTTGCTCACAATAAGGCTGCAGTGCAGGCTTCACTCAAATACTGATTCCTTTTTGGCTCAGGAGTACAGGTTATCTCACACTGATCAGAAGCTTTGACCAGCAGTTATATGTCTTTGAGTAATGAAAAAGTGGGAAATTGGATCATTAATAAATGCAGCCTGTTTGGCAGACAAAATCTTTCCAAATATGAGTCCTAGCATAGAAAAAATGGATAGGGCTCTGGGTGGTGGAGAGCTTAGGATGCACAGTGTGGGCCAACACCCTTCTCCACTGGGAGGAGGAAACACTAGTCACCAAGGCCAGGAATGGTTATAGAATGTGCTTAAGTTTGCACAGAAAGTAAAGCCAAACACAAGCATCATCATAAGTCATTCTTAGCCCAGGGATTTTCTAGCTGTACAGTATAGTCTCAGAAGATTTCTCTCATTAATGTCACACATGCATGCCTAGTAAAGCAACTCAAAGCAGAACTATTAAAGTAGAAGAACCCATGGAGCCACCTGTTTACCTCCTTATGACTCCTCCCTCTGCCTAAGGTACTTTTTCTGAGGAACTCTTCGCTTCTGAGAGCGATTAGAAAACATGAGTCAGAGCTCAACCTGCCCACCCTGATGATAGAGATGGCGACCCCTAAAGCAGAGAGATGGGGCAGAGCTAGAGCTGGTACCCAGATGTCTATCTCCTCAGCTCAGTAATCTCTCTCTGTCTTCCACTCCATTGCTTTTTCTCCACAGTTCACACCTCACTAAGGCATGACCAAGGCCACAAACTTGAGTTTCCACATCCCCAATGCAAAGTCCAAATCCTAGGCACCTAAATAGTATATCTCAGATGCTACCTGTGTTTGGTTGCTCCCCTCTGAACCCCCAGCACAGAGAGGGCTTAGAGCCAAATGAACCTGCTTGAGGTTGGAAGTAGAGAAGAAACCTTCCTAGTGGCAGCTTCTACTCTTTTTGTCTCTCACCACTTTCCAGATACTTCTGAAGCCTTCAGAATCCTCACCCATCCAACCTCCTCAGTGCTCTGCCTTTTTAGTTCTTTTACTTAATCCCCTAATTAAATTGTGAGCTTCCTGAGGGCAAGTACAATGTTTGTTTTATTTTTATGGCCCTGATACCTGACACATTATAGATAGGTCTTAGCAAATATTTCTTGTCTTGAACTCAACTCTCTTTATTCCCATGCAGTGGGCATGTTGGAAGTTACTAACCTCAGCTTCTAAATGAGTGAACTTTCATTCAGAGAAGGGGATGAGACTTGCCCAAGAGTACACAAAAAGTTAGCATATTGCCTAGTCTGCATTCCACATAACATTGGGCTTTTTACAGGATACTGTGAAGCCCAATGGATTTCTAGGAACCGGAGGATAGGACCAAAATGCAACAGAAGAGAAAATTATAAAAGTACAGAAGTAAAGGTGCACCTGGAGAAGAGGACTAAAGTTCACTTTGAGTATGGGCATGGCTGTGAGGGAGAAGAATGGGTACCATTGAAGAGGCCGTACACTGGAGCCTGAGGCTGTGTCTGCAGTGTGTGCATCCTCAGGTCCTTTTGCTGATTGATCTCTCGTCACAGACTAGGCATCTTGCTAGTGGATTCCAAACCTTTGCAGAATGTGCTTATACCAGAAGAGATAAACAGCAAGAGCACACTGATGACAGATGCAGACCCACCTACAGCCCGGTGGTCTCTTTTTATTATTAACTCTTTCAATAACCCACAGAGCTAGGATGGAGGGTGGTTTGGGCCAGGCTGAATATTTACCTTAGCAGGGACAATGGGAAGAGGGAAGTGCAGAAGGCCTATGGGTTTGAACCTGTGCTGCTAATAATCTTTGGCTGCTCCTCAGGCATATGTGCAGTGGAAAGTATGGCTTCTACTGGGTGGGTGGAGCAGGAAAAAAGGCTAACAGAGGCCTATATGCCTTTTTTTTTGGGCCCAGAGACAGCGAGGATTCTTTATGTCTGGGAAGCCCAGTATATGTAATGACTAAAATTCTAGCCTTATCTCTGTATTTACCCATTGTTTTGATGGTGTGGGAATAAAGTGTCTCGGAAGCCTTCTCTTCGATCTATTCAGCCCTCTCTACCTTCTCTCTGGTTCTCCTTGCCACTGATCAATGCCTTGGCCTCTTTGCCCCTGGGAAATAACTATACCGCCTAATCTCTCTTCTTTATGTTTTCATACTTATTGATCTCAGAACACCTCACCTAGGAGGATTTTAGATGAAGGAGATTCAGTGAGGCCTGTGTCCTTTTCTTCTGCTACTCTTTCCCACACCACAAAATGACATTTGAATCACCTTTTCTGTCACTGTCTTTACTTATCCAAATCCCACATTCTCCTTTTGGGCTCTGAAAACACTCATCTGAACTTTCTTTCTATTGGAAGAACAGATATTAAGAATCTTTTTCTTAACAGACCTGAACCTCTCAATATGCATGAGAGTTAACTTGAAATGGATAAAAGACCTCAACATAAAACCAGAAACCTTAAAATTACTAGAAGCAAACATAGGCAGTACACTGCAACATATAGGCACAGGAAAGCATTCCCTTAATAAGACTCTGATTGCTCAAGAAGCTGCAACAAGAATAAATAAATGGAATTACATGAAATTAAAAAGCTTCTGTATAGCAAAGGAAATGATCAACAGAGTTAAGGAAGAACTCATTGAATGGAAGAAAATCTTTGCATCCTACACATCTGACAGAGGACTCATTTCTGGAATTTATAAAGAACTCAAGAAAGCAACTTGCAAGACAAGTAATCCAATACACAAGTGGGCAAAGGAATGGAATAGATAGTTCTCAGATGAAGAAGTTCATAAGGCCATGAAACACATGAAAAAATTCTCAATATCCCTAGCCATTAGGGAACTGCACATCAAAACAACTCTGAGATTCCACCTAACTCCGGTAAGAATGGCCAAGATCAATAAAACAAGTAATAAGAAATGCTGGCAGGGTTGTGGAGAAAAGGGAACCTTCTTACACTGTTGATGGTACCGTATATTGGTTCAACCACTTTGGAAATCAATATGGAGATACCTCAGAAAACTAAAAATAGAACTTCCATATGGTCCAGTTATCCCACTACTGGGAATATACCCAAAGGGAGATGAGTTATCATACCACAGAGAACTGAGAATACACCTGCATCTCCGTATTCAATGCAGCATTTTTCACAATAGCAAGGATATGGAATCAACCAAAGTGTCCATCAACAGAAGAATGGGTAAAAAAATCATGGTACCTATACACAATGGAATACTACTCAGCAATTAAAAATGAAATAATGTCATTTGCAGCAAAATGGATGGAATGGGAGAACATCATCTTAAGTGAATGAACACAAGCCCCAAAAGAGAAATACCATTTGTTCTCATTAATATGTGGGTACTGAATCAAACTTAAAGGAAGGAAAAAATCCTATACATAAACTGAAACATAAAAAGTGAACAATTAAACTTAGCATAGAAAGGACAATTTAAAGAGTGGAAATAAGGAGAGAGTGATCTAGCAGAGGGAAGGGAAGATTGGAGAAGATGGGAGGGGGAGGAGGGTCAACGAGGAGGGATGAAGGAGGAGAGGTGAATCTCAGTGTAATCAGCACAACTTTATGATTATGTTGGAAAAATAGGGAAGGATAGGAAAAAAATAAAGCCTACTAGAATAGCTAAAATAAAAAATAGTAATAATACCAAATGCTGGCAATAATCCAAACAGACTAGATCACTTATGTAATACTGCTGAGAATGTGAAAAGGTAGATCAGTATAGAAAAAGTTTGGACTATATCAAACTCAGCGTGTATATATATATTCTCACAAAAGACATGCAAGTAGAAAGGAGACCATTGGTGGGGAAGATGGGGGAGGAGGGTCATGAGAGGGTAAGGGGGAAGTTACATTAGCAATGTACACTGAAATGCATATATGGAAATGTCATAAATGAGATCCATTAAGTTCTACATTTAAAATTACTAATAAAAAAAGAATATTTTCTTGCCCCATCCCACCAAGTTCAAGTGCCTCTGGAGACACTAATGTCCCTCCTGCCAGAAATTTCCAGTTATGAGGGAGGCCACTTTCCTGGTGCTATTTGATCCTGGCCCTAGAAACTATAAGAAGGAAACAGTCAGACCGTCATAGAGTTTACAATACCACAAAGAAGGTCTAGCTCTAGGGTGAAGATCACAAGTGAGACACCATTGCACCTGAACCATACAGCAATGACACTGTTGTTCCTGACCTGTTCTTTGTACCACCTATTTCCCTCCTTCCATGACCCTCCTTCTTCCTTCCTATCATGCAACAATTTCCTTAATAAAAGCCTTGGGCTCCATGGAAGGTTTCAGCTACTTGATATTTTATGGTCTCACTTGTACTAGATTGGGTAAAGTACCAACTGTCCGTCCATGACAGAGATTGTTGTTGTTGTTGTTGTTAGGTGCCGTCGAGTCGGTATCCGACTCATAGCGACCCTCTGTACAACAGGGGAAACACTATTGTCAGTGCTTCTCTGCTGTTCATAGGGTTTTCAATGGCAGATTGATTTTTGGGAGGGGGTTGCCAGGTCCTTCTCCCAATGACAGAGATGGGAGACTCAAATGAGAAAAGGCAGAAGAGCTGGAGATATGGCATATGCTAGGCAAGTGGGAAGCCATAGGTTCAATCCCCAGCACTAAAAAAAAAAAAACAAAAACGAAAACAAACAAACAAAAAACCCCACAAAAACAGCAAACTAGGGCTGAGGGATGTGTAGCTAAGCATGGGCCTAGGTTCTATCCCCAGCAACACACACACACACACACACACACACACACGCACACACAGGCACGTATGCTGGAAATATTTTTGCCCTTTTCTGTGCATGACTAATGTTGTCACTGATAACTAGAGATGTCACTATTATTCAGAAGTTTGTGGATCTTTTGTGGGAGTGTTATCTGCAGGCTTCAGAGTCCCGTCCTGATCAGAGAACACCACATCACTTGAGAGTGAGTATTTGATTTTTCAGACAGCCTGAGTCTGTGTATTGACCTTCCTTTCCAGGGGTCAAATATTATGTGACTTGGCTCTACATTTCAAGCTGTACTGTTTTGATTAATTTCTTGGCCATCTCTAGATAGTTCTTTGCTGTTTTCTGGGGATCCTTGGCTCCAACAGTAGCTAATTAGCTATGGTCAGATAACTTGCTTACAAAACTCCCTTCAATCTGGGCATGGTGGCACAGGTCTGTAATCCTAACACTTAGGAGGCTGAGGCAGGAGGATCAGGAGTTTGAGGCCAGCCTGGGCTACATAGCAAGTTCCAGATCAGCTGGGGCTACATAATGAGACCCTATCTGAAATAACAACAAAAAACAACAAAAACAGAAGCCCCTTTCAGGACATTCTTTCACATCCTCACTGCTTCTATATAGGGTATGCTTCTTGGGAGTTCAGCATCTTCTAGCCTGCTGAAGTCTTCTCCTTGTCACTATTACTTCCATCTTCAGCTTCCTTAGGACATAGTTCTAGCCTCATAGGCAGGTAGGTCCTGGGAGCAGAAGTGATCCCCGGTCCCCCTCAGATGATTGGTGAACTTGGCAGTATTAAGGGAATAAGCCATGAAGCCTCATAGTCATGGCCAAATTGAAGGGCAGGGTCAGTGCTGCCAGAAGAGTGAAAAAGCAAGGTGATTGAGATCCCTTAGGAAAAGGTACTCTCCAAGAGGTTGATGAAGCATGTGGATTAAGCTGAGGAGGAAGACAGGTAGCGTTGCCAACTCTGTGGATGTCCCCAGAGACCAAGCATGGGCCATCCTCCAGAAAAGGCTCCAGGCCAAGCCCTTGCCTAGGGACTTATATTGTTATGACAAGCACCACAGGAGCAGCCATATGGAAGGTGTGTTGAAAGCAGGTGAGGTTTCTGTCAGAGCTGGAGGGGTAGACCATGGGATTGGGACAGGGTGAGGGCTACTGTGATCAGAGGCACAGCAGGTATGAGTGGGCTAAAGCAGATTTTAGGACCTGTCCCAATTACTAAGCAAGCCTCTAAGCACCATCACCATCTCTTTCTCTGCTAGAGTTCTGCATGTCTCCCCTCACCAGCAATGATCTCTGCTTTGTGGCCACGACTTACCTCCCAGAGCTAAGTGTGTCCTATACATCTTGAGATGGAGTGGGTGCAGGGCTATGGGAGAAGGGAGTGGGGGATAGATATGGACACCATGAGGAACAGGGGCATGTTCTCACAAGAGGCAGTGGAGGCCAATGAGATAGCATATCCTGAACTCTCCAGAACCAATTTGCCATTGATTTCCCATGTGACTTCAGGCTGAAAGGTAGCATGTGCTCTCTCTCTCTCTCTCTCTCTCTCTCTCTCTCTCTCTCACACACACACACACACACACACACACACACACACACACACACACACACAGATATTTTGTTTTGTTTCTTGGGACAGAGGTTTGTTATGTAGTCCAGGCTGGCCTTGAATTCATGAACCTCCTTCCTCAGCCACCTGAGTTCTGAGATGACAAATGTGCACTACCACACCTAGTTCAAAGCTGCCTCTCTTTTATTTTTGGTCCGGGGAGTGGCTGAACCCAGGACTTTGCAGACATACTTTGCAAGTGCTCCACCACTGAGCTGCACCCCTAGAACCTTTCTTATTTTTTATCTTGAGATGGGGTCTTGCTAAGTTATGCATGCTGCCTTTGGCCACAAACCTCCAGCCTCTGCCTCCTGAGTCACTAGGATTGTAGTTGTGTGCCATAGTACCCAGTCTGAAAGCTGCCTCTCTTAAAGTCTGTCTGTAATTTGCCAAATAGGAACTGCTTTGAAGTTTTCTGGGACAATGTGTCCATGAGGCACAGGCTTTAACTCCTTGCAGAGCTTGCTTTATCCCAGTTACGGATATCTCTTTGTAAACAAACCCAAATCTTTGTTCTGTATATCAAGAAGGTCAAATACACAAAAAAGATAGAGATATAAGTAGGGGATGGTAATCCAAAGTCCAAAATTATGAAAATGCCTTATCTTCTTCGCTCAGAGCAGCTGCTTATGGGGAGGCAGTGTGAAAGCAGGGAGCAAGGAAGAACTCTGTAAGTCCTTGCTATGAGTCAGCACAGTACTTGGCACTTTACACTCATGTAATACAAAGCCCCCACCCATACTTCACCATAGGTCTCATTACTCACTTCTCAAAGACATTGAGGTTCAGGGAAGTAATGCCATTTGCCTAACATAAACACACCCAGGAAGTTTTAAAGCTGGAATTCCAACCCAGGCCACATTCTGAATAATGTACTGGGAAGGAAAGTCGAGGATACTGATTGTTAATCAGGGAAAAGGATCAAGAGTAGGCACCAGAGTATGATGATGAGACCATGAAGAAGGGAGGTGTAGAGCTGACAAGGCACAATTTCAAAACCTGCCATTAAACATGAGTCAAATGGACATGGGATGTAGTGGCTTGGGACACACATTTACACCCCACCGTTTTATGTCTGTGTTGCATTAGTACATACATATGTGTGAGAAGATGAGCTCCTTAACCTTCTCCACCCCAGCTGTGGGCAGAAGTGAGAGCCATTCATGAAGCTCCAGGGCTGACAACCCTGTGCTAATGCTCCACTTCCACTACTCCTTCAGCTGCTGCCTCTGGTTCCCACTGGAAACACATAACCCTTTTTCTGTTTATACCTCTTTGCTTTGTTAGACCAGTGTCCTTTGCAAAGCTGTACCTCTGTTTGCCTGTGTCGCAGCCCTTCTTGTCACTTCCTTTGGGAGTAAGGAAGCAAAAGTAGGATGGATGGAGCTATAATATCTCTGCTTCAGACATTCCTTCCACATATCCCATTACCATTCAGTCTTATTTTTGGTGTCAGTTATGATTTTTCCCAATTGCCCATTTGTGACAGGGAAAAGCTCAGAGAAAGAAAGTGCCTTTCCCAAGATCACGGGGTGACAGAGCTGGAACGGAACTCAGTTCTGCTCTCTTGGCTCCTACTCTAGTGCTTTTTCCAGTATACCACACACTGAAGGCAAAGTTCTCTGGCCCCTGAGGGCATGATGGCTACCTTCTTACCTGGTGCATCTTCAACACAGCTGGCATGTTCAGCCTGGGCTTTCAGTAGCAGTGTGGGAATATCTTCTCCGAAGATTTCAGGAGTATTTTCAATGAGGAACTGAACAAGTTCTGTGACCTGAGAGCAAGGCCAAGTCAGAGAATGGGCCTAATTGGGACTCACTGGGAAGGACTACTTCAAAATTGATCCCTCTTTACTTCTCTTCAGAACAAATTGAAGCCTGTTAGGCTGGAGGATCTTGCATTCAGGCAAAAAGAACCCCCAAAGGATTTTTCAACAGATATGTGATACTTAAACACTCTTGTCATTCCCATTTGACTAACAGGAAAATGGAAACAGAAAAATAAAATGACTTATTCAGGGTCATATAGCTACTCAGTGATTGGCTAATTTTTGTATACAACATTTATTCCTTGATTTGTCAAATATCCATCAAGAAGTGTTTGCTCTGTGCCTGGTACCAGGGGAGGGTTTGGATATCCAAAGGAATAAGACAGATCCTTGGCTTCAGATAAATGATAGTCTGCTAGAGGGGACAAATAATCACCTTCCCTTTTCTTTTGCCAGTTCATTATACTTTCAAAGCCCTTTTATATCTGCTATCTTTTTTCCCTCAATAGGCCCAATATAAACCCTATTTCAGAGATGAAGAAATTAAGGCTCAGTGAGGTCACATGACTGTCAGAATTCACACAGCTAGTGAGAGAACATATGTTAGATTTCCCCCAGGCCCAACCTAGGCTCTTTTCATGACATAGGACAAGCGATGTCTATAGACAGAAGAGGGATGGTTTTGGGGGCCCAATGAAGGGAGCAGTGGGGGGTCTCCTTACCTTACCCATGTTCCGGCTCTCATCTTCTGGTCTTTTGGGGTTGGGCAACCATAGCAAGTTGGGTGCAACACACAGGGATAGGTTGAAAGCTGTCATCTGATTCTCCTCAGAGTTGGCCACAATATGACCCAAGACACCAAAGAGGTACTTTAGCAGCAGGCGATTGCCTTCAGGAAGCTGAGCTACCAGTCTACATGGGTGGGGGTCAATCCAGGAAAGACAAAAGTCAATTTAATGTGTGTGTGAGCGTCCCTGTAAAAGTTGAGGAGAGACAGCCATGTATGGCCTTTTTCATTCAATGTTTTCCTAATTTCACCAGAGTACTAGTGTTACTGGATTCTTGGAGAATGATCTCACCCTCCCCTTGTATGCATTAGTAGGAAGACATTGAAGTCCAGAGAGGAAGTCCTTTGTCTAAAGGCACACCACTGGTTTGGGGGCAGAGGTTGAAACAGAAACATATATGCTGCATGAAGAACCCTAGTTGAAGAATGCCTGAAATATTGAGAACTAATATTCCTTCCCCCTCTTTTCCTTCTTTTATCATCAATAGAACTTTTTCTATCCTTCTCACATCCCAGGCATGAGGCTGGAAGCAGGGATCTTACCTCTGGAGAGAATGGACCTTTTGCTGGTTAGTACGCCCCTGCATTGCTGTCATCCACTGGCTGTGCATGCCTGAAGACAGCACACTGTCAGGAATGTTGCGCAGGAATTCCTGAGTGGAATTCATTCTTATGAGACACACATCTCCTGGACCTGGGCCCATACCCACTAAAGAGATAGCTGATGGATTAATGGGTACCCTTCTGGCACATGCTGTCATTGCTTCAGAATTGCTGGACGTCCCCACTACCTGCCACCTGAGGATCTGAAGCTTAGTTTAGTCAAAGATGTTGGGCCAATGAGCAACTCTGAGAAGTTCAGGGCCATGTATGTAGGGTAGTGGTTGGGAGTGTCTTGGTTTCCTCCTAGCATTCCTTTGGATTTTGGAGTGGACCACATATCCATAGGTAGACTTACAGTCAAGACAGATGCTGCCACAAACACTGACTCTCCGGCCATAGACACCTGGGCTCCAGAACTCAGCTTCTCCTTTATCTCCTTGCAAGTCTTGGCATTGGCTGAGCGACGGAAAATACCAGCAGTGGTTGGGCCCTCCTGGTATAACAGCATCAGCATGTCCTAAGAAGACCGCAAGATGTCTCAGCAGGCCCTTTAGTGCCTTCTAACCTGATTCACAAGGTTTCTTGGGCATGATTATATACTTGTCCCATATGCCATAGTTCCTATATCTGTAGGGTCCCCTGGCCCAGTCTTTTACCTGCCACAGAACTCTATCTCTAACATACAAGACAAATTTCTCAATCTTCGATTAGCCACCTGATCTTAATGATACCAAGTCAACCACAATGGTAGTATAAATGATTGTGTGTTGGGCATGGGGTATTAACAATTTCCATCGAAGCACATCCTGTTACATATAAGTAGTAGTTGCATTCTAGGTTAGGATGGACAGCTCTTGTCTGAGAAGACGTGTATATTCTACCAGTATCAGCCCATTGGGTTATTCCTTAAAGTGGGATGCATGGGGATTATAGATGTGACAGTAGGATGGAGTGACTTTACTGACAAGGCAGAGATGTGTGAAGGTGCTAATCCCTGGTATAAAATATATTTAAAACCTTAAAGGTCACCTAGGCCAACCCGTAGGCCACAGCTGTTATGCCTGCAGCCATAAATGACTTACCATAATGGGTTTGGGCAGGTGGCCTTTTCGGCACAGTATAGACAGATCCAAGCCAAAGAGCTGGTGGTCATTCTCTTCTTCTGGTGATTGTACCATGGAACTTTCTAAGACTAGACTAGGGTTTTTCTGCAGAGCCCAGTACAAGAGGGACTTCCTTTTCTTCAGGCTTTTCTTCTCACTAAGTTCTATATGTCAGAAGGTGAGCAAGAGGCACAGTTAGGATACACAGGACTGGTACAACTCCACTGGGTGGCAATCGGAGGGATATTGGGAGCACGGAGCACCAAGGGGAAAGGGGAACACCAAGGAGAGAAGATAGGGAAAGTGTGGCATAATATGAAATATATTTGGTCTTTGTCTATGAATTGTTGTCATGGAGCTGCTAAAACCCCTGAAATTCCCTGAGTGATAGAAGTATCTTTTGTTATTAATAATGAACCCCTTCCAGGTCACACATGATTTTCTGTTAATAAGGCCACTTAGGGTGGAGCACCTAGCTGCTTCAGCATGAAGCAAGTCAATAGACAAATCAAGCAATTAGAGGTTTAGAGGGTTGGAACTTTCAGCACCACACACCAACCTCTGGGAAAGGGTGAGGTTAGAGAGCAAACTTTATAAAACCTCTTTAACAATAAGATCTGATGAGATTTTTGGTTTCTGAGAAAGTAGAGGTGTCAGGAGGGTGATGCATCCAGAGAATACATTGAGGTTTCACACTCTCCACCCCATACCTCACTCTCCCCATCTCTTCATCTGTGTCTTGTACAACACCCTTTATAATAAATAAAAGTGATATAATAAATGCAATGCAATGGAAAATGCAAGCAGTGTTTCCCAGAGTTCTGTGAACAGTCCTAACAAAGTAATTGAGGCCAATAAGGGAGTGAAGAGAACCCGAGTTTGTAGCCCATTGGTCAGAAGTATAGGTCACAATCTGAGATTTATATTGGAGTCTAAATGAGGGCCTGAACCCTTAATCTGTGTGATCTGACAATATCTCCAAGTAGATAGTGTCAACATTGAAGTTAACTGCATGATACTGAGTTAGTGTACTTTGGAGAATTGCCTGGCATGGAGGAAACCCCTACAATCTGGTCCAAAAAGTGTGCTGTGAGTATATTGTGTAGAGGAGAGAGGTAACAAGTTAATCGTTTCCCTTCAGAGAAGGATCAAAGAAAAAGGCTTACATATAGTTTCTGGATTTGTAGGGATCATACAAGGTGGCACCAGGGTTCCAGGCCTTACCTCTCTCTAGTACACTGGGTAGTTCACTTTTGTGCTTCAAGATGAATTTATACTGCTGGTTCTCAGGCACCTGACTCAGAGATGTGGGATCAGGGCAGTCCTCAGTGGTCCTTGGGGTGATGTGCTGGGTTACATGGCGTAGGTTGGTTTGGGCAATGCTGTACAAGCTCTCATGGCCTAGAAGGGAATGGGAGACACATTTTGCTCCAGCAGCAGAATACCTTGTCCTTGGTTACCCATTGCCACTTCTGATGTCTTCCCAACACTATTCAAACCTGGTGACAGGATTTTCTCTATGTCAGAAGTAGCTGAGAGTTTTACCTTCCTTTTTTAGCGCCAACCAATGAGTAAGAGCTACCTGGAGAACTAGGTAGAGGCTTCTGAAGCTGTATACAGACTCTAAAGAAACAGTGCTAAGACTGATTTGTGATGTCTGTCAGGTATGAGACCTGAGAGCTCATGCTGCCTAAGACCTCGAAAAGACCTTTACAAAGTGTATTAGTCAGACTTTTTGTTGCTGTAACAAATACATGAGAGAAACAGTTTAAAGGAGGAAAGATTTATTTTGGCTTACAACTTCAGAGATTTTGGTCAATGATCAGCTGGCTCTATTGCTGTGGGCCTGAGGAAAGGTTAAACATTATGGCAAGGACCACATGGCAGAGCAAAGCAGCTCACCTCATGTACACAGGAAGCAGGAGAATTGGCAGGGGATAAGATATATCTTTCCAGGGCATGCATCCAATGACTTATTTCCTCCAACTAGTCCCTGCCTCCTACTTTTCACCACCTCCCAATTTGCCATCATATTATGAATCCATCAAAGGGTTCATCCATTGATTAGGTCAGAGCCCTCAGAATCCACTCAGTTCCCAAAAGCCCATCAGCTGGTAACTAAACCCCTATTACACGAGTCTGTGGAAGACTTTTCAGATTGAAGCCATAACACAAAGTGAGGTATTCAAGCTATCCTGCCCTCAATTCCTTGTGTACCTGGAGGTATATATACTAACTTTTATGAGCCAAAGGTTCCTTCCAGATTTTTAGAGCTATCAACCAGGTAGTGATGAGCCCTAAGAGATATCCTGGTAGGCTCAAGCTATGGAGATGTCAAGCAGAGAGCAGTGAGAAGGATATTTCCATGGGGAAGCAAGCAGAGGCTAAAGTAATGGATTGTTTAGCTTAGTTTAGAGAAGTTTATGGCAAGGGAGTTTGTTATAGTTTGTATCTTAAGTGTTCCCCAAAGACCTATGTATTAAAGGTTTGGTCACTAGCCTGTGGTACTATTGAGAGGTGGTGGAATCTTTAAGAGGTGGACCCTAGTGGGAGGAGGTTAGGTCACTGAGACCATGCCTTGGAGTAGATGTAGGGACCCCAGCCCTTTCCTGTCTTTCTTTGCTTACTGGCTGGAATGTACTTTTTATTAGTCAGGTGGTTTGTCACTATGACAAAGAAAGTGAATGAAACAAACTTACGAGGGGGGGCGACATTTATTGGGACCTCGTGGCTAGAGGATTAGTCCATAACTGCAGCAGGGCAGGCATGGCAGTGGCAAGTGACAGGGCTCATGGTAGATGACCTCATGGCATGGCAGGTCAAAAGAAGAGAGTGACCAGAGCCACAGGGCTGAGTAAAAATCACCAAAAGTGTACCCCCTTTGACCACTTGCACAAACCCAAATCCCACCCTCCAAAGTCCCATAACTTCCCAGGAGAGTTTTCAAACACATGGCCTCTGGGGGACATTTTAGATTCAAACCATGACACGCTCCCACTATGATGTACTGTGGCATTAAGGGACCAAGTGACTATGGATTGAAATCTCTAAAACTGGGAGCCAAAATAAACCTTTTTTGTGTGTAAGTTGATTATCTCAGATATTTGTTCCAGTGATGGGAACCTGCCTAACAGTTTATCAGGCTTGTTGTTCTCTTGATTTGCCTTGGTTTCCCTATTGTGAACCCTTGGAACATGTAGCTGTCCAGTTGGACAGCATGTAGTTCATTAAAGGGATTTATTGGTAGACCCATAATTTGACCTTCTGGAATGAGAAATCTACTTCCTTTTTATACAATTTTTCCAGATATTTAAAAAATTATTTCCCAAGTTGTGTTCTGAAGATCATTGTCCCATAAGATGGCAAAACAGTTGCCCCCAGGATTCTCAGAGTTAGATGAATTGGAAAGTACTGCATTCAATACTGGTCCCCCTGTCACACATCATACATTCATGGCTTGGTGAATCCTCAGATCCAGAAACAGATATTAAATGACACTACTGGTAAGGAAGACTTCTGTATGTCATTGTTCAATCCCTGCTGCTAGGATATAAGCCCATTTCTCTTCATCCTGAACTTGACTTCTTAGTCTTTATATGCTTAATGAGTAAACTTTGGATTTTTATATATTTTCAGATGGATTTGTAACTGCCATGGCCTCCCTTTCCTGAGCCCCTATCTTATGGTTAAGCCAGTGGATTCTGCAGCCAGGAGTCCATTGAACATAGATCTTCAGTTGTCAAGATTCTCAGGGCAGGATGAAACCTGGATCAAGCCCCCAGAGAACTCAGAGAACTTACCAACGAGAGGGTAAGACAGGGCCTCCTTTGATGAATTCACCCACAGCAGGAAATCACTAGGTTGGCCCTAAAGGAAAACAAGGACAAAGCAATGATATGAAGACAAGGCATGTATAAACATGACAGGCTAGGGCCTGGCAGGACTGCCCTCTCTTTACTTCTCCAAAATCTTGTTAGGCCCTGTTGGTGCTTGGGAAAATCATGTTTTCCCCACAATCTTCCCCCCAAAGTTTTGTAGACCACATGGGTCTTAAATGAAGAAAGGAGCCAAGGCCACCACCTTAAATCAGGATTGAAGCCAGGGACCATTAAGGAAACAATGCAGAATAGAATCGTTCCTGTAGGTGAGGGGCTAGGGTAGGAGCAGAGCAATGTTGAAGTGAAGGGGCAGGAACAATACTGAGAGAGAGGGAGCTTAGACAGTGCTAAGTGGGGTGAGGGACTGAGTAAATTCCAAGCTGGGAGGGCCCAGGCATTATTGAAGGAGATTGTGTTAGTTTCTTAATGGTGCTCTAACAAATCACCACAAACTCAGTGACTTAAAACAATGCAAAGGTTTTGAAGGTCAGAAGTCTAAAATGGTTCAGCAGAGTTGTATTTTTTCTGTACACTCTAGAGAATTCATCTATGTGTCTTTTCCAGCTTCTAGAGAATACCTACATTCCTTGACTGTTGGCTCTTTCCTTCTCCTGCAAAGCCAACATTCTTCTAATGTTTCTCCTCACACTTCTCTGCTTCCATCTTCAAATCACTTTTTTTCTGATTTGACTGTCTTGTTTCCTTTTTATGAGGACCTTTATGATTATACTGGGCCACCAAAATAATCCAGGAAAATCTCCCCATCTCAAGATCCTTAACTCAATCACATTTGCAAAGTCCCTTTTGCTATGTAAGTAGCACTGTCATAGGTTATAGAGAATAGAATGTAGATATCTTAGGGAGGCCATTTTTCTACCACAGAGGTGGCATGGTAGTGCTAGGGGAAGAGAGCTGAGGTAATGCTGAAAGTCAGGGATGTGACAATGTTGTCAGGAGGGACAGATTTAAAGGAGAAAAGGGAAAGGGTGAGAGTCTAGGGCCTGTGTACTGGCAATTTGAGACCACTGGTGGTTGGGGGCCAATTGACATTGTCCAAGGAAGGGCATTTCAACTGCTAACAGAAACTAGGAGATCTTTCCTCCAATTAGAGCAAGACCTGCATAGGGTGTCCCCCACTTTTCCCAGGAATTCCCAGCCTGTGCCCTCATACACATGGTTAATAGAATCGTGTGGCTTTGTTCACTATTTCTAGCAGAGCCCAACCTTGGTCTTGTGCTTTCTGCTAACCTAATTTAAAGATGATTTGGATCCCCCAATGGGCTTAGAAGTCCCAGATCAAGGTCTCCCAGACCTCAAGAGTGGACTCTAGGGTGTTTTACCTTTCCAATTCTGTTTTGTGGAAGCAAATACTAAAATGGATGTACATTCCCTCAGCAGCTGGCAGTGGACAGAAGTGGGTCAGGAGGGTGCTGGGTGGTGTGGGGAAGACCAGCCTGGGGCTGAAAATCCATCCTGTGTAATCCAAAAGGGGCTACTCTGCAGACAATCAAAGCTTAACTGTATGTCAAGATACATACTCACACACACACAAGAATATGCATATGCCAATAGATGTTTGTAAGACATTAAAACAATTGCACACATGTATCTTCCTACATGGATCCTCCCACATACGCTGTATGTGCACACATGCACATAGATGCAAACATGCATGCACATGGAAAAAGTCACATCTAAGCATTCTATTATACATGCATTCATACTGATAGACCAGAATATAGGCCATGCAACTGCATACTTATATAAATATACATACACATATACTTGCAAGGGGGCATATATATCCATATAGAACTGTGCACATGCCCATGCACATACCCCTCAGACACATACACACACCAGAGCGTCCTACCACGGTCTGTAAACTGCTTTGGGGCCATGAGATTATAGAGGAAATTGCAGCCTCAGAGAGGGTTTGGACTTAACCTAGTCCCTTCTCACTGTCTTTGGATGCCAACTCCGTGCATTACAGTCCTTTCCCAAGGTGCAATTCCAGTCATGTCACTCTCCTGCTCAAAAATCAGTGGCTCTTTTTTGTCTGGAGGGTCAAATCCAAATTTTTCAACCTGATATCCAGATGTCCATCTTGGTTCAGTCACAAAAACTTCTTTCTGGCTGTGTCCGTCACAAGTCTGGAGCATGTAGCAACACTTCACATTTACTTGCTCTTCTTCATTTCTACTTCTCATACTTCCTCAATTCTAACCCAGTACATAGATTGCTCCCTTTACCCAGAATGTCCTCCCCTTCCTTTCTTCCTAAAAAAAATTCTCCCTTTCCTTCAAGGCTCTGCTCAAATGCCACCACAGCCAGGAAGCTCTCCCTGCTCTATCCTCCTCTTGCTGCCCTGACTCCAAACTGAGTATAAGCTCTCCATCTTCCAATCTGTCACATCAGTTTATCTGGGTCTCTCTTAGGAGAATCATCCCTTCTGATTTTGTCCTATGTTCTGTGTGGATTTGGTTTATTTACTTCTCACCATTTCCAGAAAGGTCCTAAGGAGCACAAACCAGGGTCAGAACTGAACCATGATTTTTCTATCCACCACCCACCCCAGCCTCTGGCATGGTGGCTGACACACCTGAGGTGCCTGCTGAACACTGGGCCTAATTTATTGAAACCAATATCTACTTACAGAAAGTCCCAGCTGATACACTGCCCTCCCAATGACCTTCTCAGTAGTCTCAGTGTTGGTCACAGTTATTAGAGTAGTCTGGGGTGAAGAGAACACATTGGAAATAACAGGGTTAAGATATGAACTCATAGGAGGGAAAAAGTGAAGTGCCCCATCAACCATGGAAGTCAGCACCACTGACATATTTTCCCTGGGGCTGGAATTGAGATGCCTGGACCCCCACAGACATCACTGGGTTTTACTCATGCGCAAGGACCAATGGGAAGGAGTAGGACAGGACAAGGGGCAACTAGGTTAGGAGAATTTCTTATATGGAGAAATTACAAGCTGATAACGGACTTAAAATAGCTAATGTTCTCCTGAGTGAGTTTATCTTCTGGTGAGACATGGCTCAAGATGAAGAACAAATAATACTATATCAGAAAACATGCTGATGTCATCTTCATGGAGGTCACAATTGAGCCCTCTCTGGGGCTGACAGTATATATGAAGGATCAACTGGGAGACTTGGGAAGGCAGAAATGTGGTGAGCTAGTCATGCATTTTCTGAAGGCGTTTCCAAAGCCTCTTACTCCCCTGCTCACCAACCTGCTCTTCCAGGAGAGCTCATAGGTAGACAGTCAGAGGGACTTACTGAAATGAGTTCATCAACTTCCATCAGCAGAATCCTAAGAGTCATGTTCTTTGGAAAATCATTCTGCTTCTGCTCTTGGATGTTACTGTGCAGAGAAGTGGGTAAAAAGTTGGGGGAGGGGCAGGTAGTAATGAAGAAAGAAGGAATTTAGCCAACAATCTGACCAACAGCCCACCCATCTCACAACTGAACATCTGTTCTTGAATTATACCTTGACCTCTGTGGGATCCCTTTGGAAAATGCAAGTCCTTGGGGAAAATATGTGGAAGGGTCGTATCTCTTTTGTTTCATTGTGAATGTTTCAAACACTGTATCACCAAACAGAAGTGACGCATGTTGGGATTGAGTGACGGAGGAAACTTAGATGTGGGATCAAGGCTGTTCTTTGGTTAAGAGGTGTCTCTTTTTATCTGATCCCACAAGTCACCACAAGTATTAGGAAACTTTTGTTTCTAATATTTGCTCTGTGAAGGCCAGGCCTAAAGATTAACAGTGCTTTAATCTATTGCATATATACAGAAGGATGCCAGCTAGTTTCCTTCTCTATAGAAACTGTTAGAGAAGAAATGGACTTTGGCTAGAGTATGAGGATTTGAGTTAGATTTTAGGGTAAACCTCCTGGGAGTGGGGGATGCTAAGCTCTTTGGGAATCTGTGGAATAATCTTTCCTAGAGGCCCTAAAGGGCAAAAATCCATTTCTCTTCTCTTCCATAGTAAATCCCAAGCTAAACGGAGCACAAGGAGGAATTGAAAAGTTCTTTTTGGCTATGTAGTTGAGGATTGTGTGAGACTGCCTAGACTGGAGAAATCATGGGCCACCTAAGGAGACTGCTCTGGAGCGAAATTAGCCTGGCCAATCCCATTCTGGGGTCAACTTGAGGGAAGGACTGAGATGAGGAGAGGGAAGGGAGGGAATAACTTACCAGTGCAGAGCTGAAAACCAGCGCTCCTTGGTTTCTGGGGAACTAAAGACAACACACATACACACACACACACACACAGAATGGTTGTTTAAGAAGGGGCACAAGCAGGGGTTTTGAGTAAACTGCTTTTGAGCTAATTTTTTTTTCCAGTTCTTTTTTAGACAGGGTCTCACTATTTTGCTCAGGCTGGCCTGGAACTCCCTATGTACTCCAGGCCTCAAATTTAAGATCCACCTGCCTCTGCCTCAGCCTGCACCACCACATCTGGCAAGTTAATTACTTCTTAATAAACAAACAAAAGGAAAAGATTGGTCAGGGACATGTGTGTAGAAGTAACTGTGTGAGTATGCATGTGCATGAAAATGTGTGTGTGTGTGTGTGTGTGTGTGTGTGTGTGTGATAGAGATCACTCAGGGAAGAATGTATAGTGGAGCATAGATATGTGTAGGTGTAGGGGATATGATAAAAGGTGTATGTGAGTACATGAGCATGGATATGGCAAGGAGCCAGAGATTGGCTGTACTTGTGAATATAGGTATATTTGTATTAGCATGTGTATGGATATGTATGTAGGCAGGAAATGTGTGTATGAGATGTGAATATGTGTGTTATGTTATACATGAATGAGCTGAGGAATACATGTGATTCCACGCACAGGTGGGATGGGTAATATGTATGAGTACTGGTACACATGAATGTGTGTGGGTTGCTGGAGTAGTGTGGCATATGTAGGGATATTTATTATCATGGGAATAATGTATGTGCATAGGTATAAATGTGTACAAATGGATAAATGTGTAGGAGCAAAGATGTATACATCTGCAAGTGTGTATGAGTGAGATATAAGTATGGACATGTGTGCATATAAATGTGCATGCAAAGGCATTAGAGTAGTGCTCACATGGGTTTGTTAAGCAGCAACATGTTGTTGTTGTTATTTGCCGTGGAGTTGGGTCCCACTCATAGTGACTCTCATGAGATTTTCAATGGCTGATTGTTCCCTGGATTGCTTTGGGAGTGGATTGCCATGTCCTTCTCCCATTTTTGCAGTGCTGAGGATCAAATCCAAGGCCTCAGAGAGGCAGAGAAGCGCTCACAAACTGAGCTAAACCCCAGTCCAAGCAGCAACATATAGAATAGAAATACCCATGCTCATGTACTCACATACACCTTCAATCACATCCCCTACACCTACACATACCTACTTTGCTTGTGATACTGCATGTCTGGCTCTTAGTATATGGTTCTATTTCAGTTTTTAACTTTCTAAAGCATTCATTAAGCATTCACTAATTAAATAGGCTTGGTAGCAACTTAATAAATTAGATATGGGTACATGAAGGGAGGAAGACTGTGTAGTCCTTTAAAACTAGCTATCTGTGCAGAATTTACCCCTTTTTCTCTTTAGACCCATGTCTTTTTTGATACTTAGAATTCCTAAAATCCAGGCATGTTGGGATGGAATGTTTCACAGATGTTCAATTTATAATTATTCATTAAGCTATACATACATTATATATTATTCGTATGTGGCCATATTTCACTATCGGTAAAAATAATTTAAAAGAATTTTAAAAGAAAGGATAAGGTAAAAAGAAATAACAAATGCAGAAGAAAAGGTGATGTCATGGCTACCTTACCAGAAAGTCACCACACTGTTTGTCGTAGGCCAACCAATCACGAAGGAGGTGTCTGAGCAGATTTCCTTCACTGTTACTTCATCTAGGCAGGAGGCAACCCATACCTCACTCAGACGTACCTGCTTCTTGAGTTTCAGGCTGTTGGTGGACCTAGGATTTATGCCCATGGTATCTTAGTCTGGGTGTACAGGAAGGAGTCAGCTCCCTACTTCCCACCAAACCTAGGGCAGGCCTTAGGGGCTCAGGCTAAAGGGCAATTTTCTGCTAGTTATCTTCATTCTCCCATCCTGACAAATGCTTGTAACCTATGTCTCTTCTGCCTTAGGTGTTAGGCCTCCCCCTTGTATCTTCTGTACTTTCCCTAGCAAAAATGAGGTAGTGTATTCTGGGTATATTAGACAGAGGAAATTGAGGAAGTTGGATATATTTAACCATTGGAGGGCTTCCATAGGCTTGCTGTTATTGTTAGGTGCTGTTGAGTCATGTCTGATTCATAATGACCCTCATATGGTTTTCAATGGCTGATTGTTTCAGGAGTGGATTGCCACATCTTTCTCCTGTTTTTTTTAGGTGCTGGGAATTGGCCCAGGGCCTCCGAGAGCACAGAGCAGCACTCTACCAACTGAGCTAAACCCCAGAACACATGCTTCCACAGATAGCTTTGCCTTATCCCAAAAACCTCTCGCAGAAGGAACCACTCCAGCCTCTCCATCCCTGCCCAATCCCACCATACTGGGAGGATGGGATATCCTACTTGGGCTTGGCAATGATGAGAGTATCATTGTAGAGGATAAGGTGTCTCAACTGGATCTGTGCACCATTGTTGAGTTCAGCCTCATCATCCATGAGGAAGGTAGAGTTGGGTCCATGGAGAGCTCCTATCAGAGCCCCAGAGCCTGGCTGACTGGCCTCCCACAGTTGGTCCCTGAGAAGGATGAGATGGAAAAGGAAATACATACATATATCATGAACTGGTAAGACAAAAACTGCAGAGAACTTCCTCTGGGGACCACACGGTTGATGTTTGCACATCATCCTCTTTCTAACCCTTAGTTCTTATCATGCCTCTTTTCAGCTCAAAACTCCCCAGTGGCTTCCCTTTGTTTACAAGATAAAGTCCAAACTCTTTTGCTAGGGCCCATCTTGCCTTTTCTTATTTATCTCCTGCTCATTCTCTCCTTGTGCCCTGTACTTAGCTGCTCACTGTTCTTTGAACCTGACATGTTGGTTCATGCCTCTAAACCATTGCTCATGGCAGTTTTTCTGCTTGTTATGACTATCTGTTCCAACCTCACTCCATCTGTTGTTGTTGTTGTTAGGTGCCGTCGAGTCGGTATCCGACTCATAGCGACCCTCATAGGGTTTTCAATGGCTGACTGTTTCGGGATTGCCTTGGAGGTGAATTGCCAGGCCCTCCTCCCATTTTTGCAGTGCTGGGAATTGAACTCAGGACCTCAGAGACTGCAGCACAGCACTCTACCAACTGAGCTAAATCCCAGCCTTCATTCTATCTAGTGAATGCATAGTCATTCTTTAGGATCCAGTTCAAATGTCACATAAAGGAAGCTCTCCCTAGTACCTCTACCAATAGTTTCTCCTTTACCTTTCAACATGCAGCCATTCGCTTGCTGAGCCATGGTTTCATTCTTTCCATTCTTTAGGCTGAGTCCCTGACATTAAGGTTCTTAGATCATGAGAAAGATTGGCACCACTGGTGGCCAGGCCCAGGGCCAAATATGTTAAGATTATTAAGAGGAGAATCCATGTCAGAACCTACCCTCAGGTCTGAAATTAGGTTGGGGTACTGTGAAGGGCATTGCCAAAGTCCCTTTCCTCATTGCCTGCTCCACTACCATAAAAAGATGGTGAATATCAAAAAGGTACCAACATTTCTCAGTTTTTTTTTGCTAAAATCACATGTAGAATTGCACCCATTATCAGTGGTATTTGGAGGGGGATATGGTATGTATTCCACATTCTCATTCACGAACCCTGGCTGGCAGGCAGTGTTGATAGAAAGGGATACTGAAAAAAAAATAAGTTATCTTTCTTCCCAGATTGGCCTTTTTTTCTACCATATTGGATAGTCCCAGCATGAGAGACAAAAAGACAAGAGAGCTTCAGTATCTTCCTTATGTTGGAAAGTCCCACCTGCTTAGGGGGAGACCAAGAGGAAGGTCTTCCTTTGTACTCTCCTTTCTGAGGACTTTAGTTACTTTTCCTACAGAATATCTGTGAAAATGCTTAATCCACTAATTAAGGCATTGCCTTACCCATGATGTCTTTCTACTAACATGGGCCTTCATTTCTTGGGCCCCTTTGCCAGGCCTGTGAGCTAGGAAGCTGGGGTGCAGGAGGAAGGAGGAAGACTGGTGCTCACCTGGAGATGTAGAATGAGCGGTTGAGGATCCGGCTGAGGGCCAAAACAGAGGACCGCTGTCTGCCACTCCCATTCCCACTGGAACTCAGACTTCCCAGGGTACTCAAGCTACCCAGGGTGCTCAGGCTCAAGCTCCTCAATGTGTCCAAGTCCTCACAGACATTCATACTGTCACTGGCATTGCTGAGTTCCCCACAGATCATGGTGGGGGTGGTCCTCGCAGTCTCACCGCCAGTCTCAATTCTGCGGGCACCCACCTCCTCAGCGGCGCCCATGTCTGCGAGGGTACTTATACTTACACCAGCATCACTGGCATTGCTGCTGCTTATGTTCTCCCTGCTGCCATTGATTTCACTAGCAACTGTGCTTCTGTTGGCATTCACAAGCTTGTTGGTGCTGTTCGGGCCACTGACACTCCTTGTGCCACTGTCATTTCTGCTAGTACTGTCACTCCTAGTATGATCTTCTCTTGTGGAACTACAGTCACCCTGGAAGAGTTTTACAGTTGGTTTCATTTTCTGTGGAAAAATGAGACCTTTAGGTAGGGCCATGGTAACCCTCCTGCCTCCCCATTTCCTTTGGGGCTTTCCTTTCCAGGCCCTTCTCTTCTGACCGGAACATAATTTCCTTTTCACTTTGTTGGAAAAATAGTAACAGCTAATCCCTACTGAGCACAAACTATGTGCTAGTATTCTTCTAATTTATTTGGATCTACTTATCAAAATCTTATTAGAGACATAAAAGATAGAATTATTAGCCTGCTAGGTATGGAATCTAATATACAAGGAGAAGTAAACTTCCCAAAGTCCCACAGCTAATAGATGGCAAAGATAGACTTTTAAACTAGGCTATCCATTTTCTTCCAGAGCTTGTGCTTTCAACTACTATGGGGCAAAATGAGGGAGAAGAAGTCAAATTATGGCCTAGTTACAAAGAATAGCAGAGGGGCCTAAGGATGTAGCTTAGTGGTAGAGCGCTTGCCTAGCATGCACAAGGCCCTGGGATTAATCCCCAGCACTGCAAAAAAATAAAATAAAATAAAATAAAATAAAGAGGAAAAAAGTAGAGAAATTATTACTGTAAGAATTAGGAGAGTACTTACAGAAGGGAAAAATGAGGATGGAAATTGAGAGGGACACATAAGGCAGTTTTGAGAGGGTAGCATTGTTCTATTTCTTGGTGTGGTAGTGGTTATAACAAATGTCCTATTCCATAATTATTATTTACACCCTGTAAGTGTTTTATGTTCTTTTCTATATGTATGTTATAAATCATATATTTTTTAAGTTAAGAAAAACATCAGACTAGTACTGCCCATGTCTGGGTTTTTTTTACATTGCTTATTGTGTTGAAGGCCAATCCAGGGACTTCTTAGTCCTGTGGTCAGCATCTGAGGTACACCTCAGGCAAGAGGATGCCTAAGATGAGAGACAGCAAATCCAAATCTTCAGGCTAGTCAAGGACAGGAGTTCAGTGGCAGCCTGCCCTCCACTCATCCACCTCCTCAGCAAGGGAAGTCATTGGTGACAGAGGGTGCCACAGAGGTAGAGCTTTCTAGAAAAGAAAGTCGTCACAGGAATTTCTGAGGGCTAAGGGCATGATCCTTGAACCCACAGAATAGTTTCTGAGGGCCTGGAAACTTTCTGGGTGTTCAAGAGGGAGAAGGAAAGCAAAGATATTACATTGCTTTTTCTTCCCTAGCCTCATTCCTTTCTTTCCTCCACAAGTATCTGCCCTTAATCAAATTTACACCCCCCTCAACACACATCTCATCACATACCCTAACAGGAACACAGAATTGCAGAGCTAAAAGGGCCCTTGCAACTTCGTTTCCCACTTAAAAATATTATATATTTAAACAGAAGGGATATATATATATATATATATATATATATATATATATATATAACATTAAACAGAGAAAAGCATACTCCTTATTTGATCTTCCCATACTGGCTTCCATATTCTCAGAAGTACCCCTCAGGAACAGCAAAACACACTATAAAAATCACTGCTCTAAACTGGACATGGTGGTGCACAGCTGTAATCCCAGCATTTGGAAGGTCAGAGGCAGGAGGATCTGAAGTTTGAGGCTAGTCTGAGCTACATAGCAAGAGCCTGTCCATAAATCAAAACAAAAACAAAACAGAACAAGCAAATAAAAAAACAAGGGCTGGGGATGTAGCACAGTAATAGAGCACTTGCCTAGCATGCACAAGAACCTGGGTTTGACCTCCAGCACCCACCCCCCAAATCACTGCTCTAAGCCATTCCTCATATTACATGGTACATACCTATAATCCCAGAACTTGGGAGGCAAAGGTAGAACGATTGCATGTTTGAGGCCAGCCTGGGCTACATAGTGAGACCCTATCTCAACTCCTGCCAAGCAAAAAAACAAACAAATAAAAATCATAGGAGTGAAATCTTCATGAATTTGAGTTTGGCAACAGCTTCTTAGATATGACACCAAAAGCACCATCATTAAAAGAAAATATTAGATGTTGGATTTTTATTAGAACTAAAAAATTGTCACTCAAAGTATATAGTCAAGAAAATGAAAAGAATAAAATAATAAAAGAAACCATTTACAAATAATATATCTGATAAAGGTTTAGTATTCAGAATATATAAATAATTCTTACAATTCAACAAACCACCTGACTAAAAAATGGGCAAAGGACCAGATATTTCTTCAAAGAAGATAGGCAAATGGTCAATAAGCAAATGAAGAAATGCTCAGGATCATTAATTATTAAGGAAATGTAAATGAAAACCACCATGAGATACAGCTTCATACCCATTATGATGGCTATAATAAATCAGAAAATAATGAATCTTGGCAATGATGAGGAACAATTAGGACACTTATGCATTGCTGGTAGTATAAAATTGTGCAGCTGCTATGTAAAACAATACTGCAGTTCCTTAAAAATTTAAACATAGAATTTTCATATTATAATGGCACACACTTGTAATCCCCATGATTTGGGAGGCTGAGGCACACAGATCACAAGTTCAAAGCCAGAGGGAACCCATGCAATTTAGCGAGACCCTGTCACTAAAATAAAAGATTAAAAAAGGGGGCTGAGGTGCAGCCCAGTGGTAAAGCACTTGCCTAGCATGGTCAAGGACCTGGGTTCAACTCCCCAGTATTGAAATAGTAAGAATTATATGAACCAGCAATTCCACTTCTGCCTATATATCTAAAGATATTGAAAGTAGAGACTAAAACAGGTATTTGTACACTCATGTCTGTAGCAGCATTATTCACAGGAGCCAAAAAGTGCAAGTAACTCAAATGACCATTAATGAATGAATGGATAAAAAATATTACATACCCATGCAATTAAATAGCATCCAGCTCTATACAGGAAAGGAATTCTGAAACATGCTACAACATGGATAAACCTTGAGGATGTATGATTCCACTGATATGAAGTACTTTGTTATTGTTAGGTGTTGTTGAGCTGGGTCAGACTCATAGCGACCTTATATACAACAAATAACGTTCCCTGACACTGTTGCATGCCTGGCACTATGTCAGTGCTTCTCTGCTATTCATAGAGTTTTCAGTGGCTGATTTTTTTTTTTGGAGTTAGTTGTCAGGTCCTTCTCCCAATATGAAGTACCTAGAGTAATCAAATTCATAGAGACAGAAAGTAGAACAGTGGTTGTCAGGGACTGGGGGCAAGGGAAAATAAGAAATTATTGGTATGGGTATGAATTTTCATTTCAGAATGCTAATAAAGTTTTGGAGATGGATAGTGATGTTTGTAAAATAATGTGCATGTACTGAATGCCACCAAAATACATACTTAAAAATAGCTAAAGTGATAAATTTTATGTTATACATATTGTAGTTTGGATATAAAATGCCCCCCAACAAGGCTTATGTGTTGAGGCTTTGGTTTGCAGCTGTTGGCACTATTGAGAGGTAATTAGATCATAAGGGTGCTAACATCATCAATGAGCTAATTTATTGATACACTCATGGCTGAATGGCTGTTTAGGTGGACTGTAGCTGGAGGAAGTAGATTACTGGGGGCCTGCCTTTGTAGGGTAGGGCTTGTCCCTGGCCCCTTCCTCTCCCTCTGCTTTCCCTCTGCCTCCTATCTGCCATGAGAGAAGTCACTTTGCTCTACCACATGCTCCTTGCCATGATGTTCTGCCTCGTCCCAGGCCCAGAAACAATGGAGCCAAGTGACCATAGATTGAAACCTCTGAAACTTCACAACAAAAGAAATCCTTCCTCCCTCAAGTTGTTTTCTCAAGTATTTTGTCACAGTGATGAAAAGTGACTAACATATACTTTAACAAAGTAATAAAACAAATGAAAAGCACTTTAGGGATGTACAGAAACAGTGTTCTGGAAGGCAGAAAGAATATAGTACAATGGACAATAGTAGTGCTACGATTTGAATGTGTGCCCTAAAGTTCATGTGTTGGAAACTTAATCCCCAATGTAGCAGTTTGGGGAGATGGGACCTGATAAGAGGTGTTTAGGTGGTGATGAACTCTGCCCTCATGAATAGATTGCCATTATCACAAGAATGGGTTCATCAGTGGATTTGTTATAAAAGTGAGTTTGGCCCTGTCTTTCTTCCTCACTCTCCTTTCCTCCTGCCATTTCCTTCTTCCATGAATGATGCAGCACATAGGCCTTTACCAGATGCTCGTGTCATGCTCCTGGAGTCCAAACTTGCTGAACTATGAGGCAAATAAATCTCTATTCTTTATAAATTACCCAGCCTCAGGTATTCTGTTATAGCAGGAAAAAAAAAAAAAAAAAAAAAAAACAGACTAAGACATGCAGTAAAGGTTGCTTATCTCAATACTTCAGTTCTATTTAGTGTTGGAACCTAGAGCTTTTTCTTGCCCACTGTGGTGATTTTCGTTCTGTGCTTCTCAAAATCTGAGGCTTCTCGGGAGGGAGGTGGCTTACAGCCAACCAAACAATGAAGATTTAAGTGGCTTGAAGAATCTATTTATCTCTTTGTGTTGTCTTATTTAGTTTTTTAAGGTAATAGAGCCATAATCATGTTCAGAGACCGTAGGGGAAAGATCTGGTAGAGCAAAAGGGGTTGGAAGTGCAGACAAAAGACAAGCATGCTTGTTGGAGGGCAGCTTATGAGACAGTAGGAAGGACTAGAATCTAAATCACAGATAGATTCTATCATGGATGCAAAGAAAGACCCCTCTTCCATGGTGACAGGAGAGAAGGAGAGAGGAGATAAGTTTAGATGGAGTTGTAGGGACATTTCTTTTTGATTTTTAAATTAGTGTATAGTATTGTTGTTGTTGTTAGGTGCTGTCAAGTCGGTATCCGACTCGTAGCGACTCTCTTAGGGTTTTCAATGGCTGACTGTTTCGGGATTGCCTTGGGAGTGGATTGCCAGGCCCTTCTCTCATTTTTGCGGTGCTGGGAATTGAACTCAGGCCCTCAGAGACTGCAGCACAGCGCTCTACCAACTGAGCTAAATCCCAGCCCAGTGTATAGTATAATGACTTTTATTATGGCATTTCCATACAATTATATCATGTACGTTGCAAATATTTACTCCCTCATTACCCATTATGTTGCTCCCACCCCCTCCTACTGTTTCCCTCCCCTTCCATATATATCTTCTATTTTCCAAACACATACATATTTTCCAAATATATATATATATATGTATTTAGAAAAAATATGTATATATCTGGAATATATATATATATATATTTAAAAGATATATATATATATATATATATATATATATATATATATATATATATTTGGAAAATATATATATATTTGGAAAATATATATATATTTGGAAAATATATATATATTTGGAAAATGTGTATATATTTGGAAAATAGAAGATATATATGGAAGGGGAAGGAAATAGGAAGGGGTAGGAGCAACATAATGGGTAATGAGGGGATAAATATTTGCAAAATATATGTAAAATATATGCAAAGTACAATATATATATATATATATATATATATATATATATATATATATATGCTGGGATTTAGCTCAGTTGGTAGAGCTCTGCTCTGCAGTCTCTGAGGTCCCAAGTTCAATTCCCAGCAAAATGGGAGAAGGACCTGGCCACCCACTCCCAAGGCAATCTCCAAACAGTCAGCCATTGAAAACCCTATGAGGGTCGCTGTGAATTGGATACCGGCTCGATGGCACCTAACAACAACAAATATATATGTCCATGGCACTGTGGCATCCGATCCCATCAGATCTTGGAAGCTAAGCAGGGTCAGGCCTGGTTAGTACTTGGATGGGAGACCACCTGGGAACACCAGATACTGTAGGCTTGGGAAAAGGACCTGGCAACCCACTCCCAAAAATCAATCCACCATTGAAAACCCTATGAATAGCAAAGAAACACTGACAATAGTGTTTCACCTGTTTTACATAGGGTCGCTATGAGTGGGATACTAACTAGACGGCACCTAACAACAACAACAACAACAACAACAACAACAACAACAACAACATATGTATTTCTAAAATAGATCTAGCTTCCACATATGAGGGAGAACATGTGGTATTTATCTTTCTGAGTCTGGCTTATATCTCTTAAAATAATGATCTCCAGTTTCACCCACTTTCCTGCAAATGACATAATTTGATTCTTCTTTATAGCTGAATAAAATTCCATTGTGCATATATGATAAAGTTTGTATACATTTATCTATTGATGAACAAACATCTAGGGTGATTCTATGATGGATGGATTCCTTTAGGTGTATACTTAGGTGTGGTACAGCTGGTTCACATGGTAGTTCTCGTCTTCATCTGATAGATCTCATTAGTTCTATGTAATGGGAAGCTAAGTCATGTGTTGGAGGGAAAAAGTGAATTCTGAGGTTTAAAGGAGAATGAAGAAGTTTTTAAATAGGGGCTGTGACCATATTCGTTCAAAACATACTAAGCAATTAATAGAAGTGTAAGGAAAAATAAATCAATAATTGTAGTTTCAACATATCCATCAGAAGTTTCTAAAACAAGATGACTGAAATATTATGCAAATCATACATCTGATAAGGTACTTGAATCTAGAATACAGAAAGAGCGCTTACAACTTAACAATGTAAAGACAAACCACTCATTTAACAAAGAACTCAAATATATATTTCTACCAAAACCAAATGCAGATGGCCAGTAAGCACATGGAAAGATACTCAACGTTGTTAACTATCAGAAAAATGCAAATCAAAACCACACTGAGATATCATCTCACCCCAGGCAGAATGGCTATTGTAAAAAAGCAAAAATTAACAAATGCTGGTGAAGAAAGATGTGAGGGGAAGAAGAGACTCATACAACTATTGGTGAGAGTGTAAAGTAGTATAGCCATTATGAAAAACAGGATGATGGTTCCTCACAAAACTAGAAATAGAACTACCATTTGATCAAGCTATCCTACTCCTGGATATATATCCAAAGGAAATGAAATCAGGAATGAAACAGAAAGATACATTCTCATGATTATTGCAGCACTATTCATAATAGTCAAGATATGGAATCAATATAAGAGACTTTTGATGGAGGAATGGATTAAAAATGTGGTATAAAAACACAATGGAATATTACTCAGCCATATAATGAAGGAAATTTTTCATTTGAAACAAATGGACAGAACTGAAGGGCACTATGTGAAATAAAATAAACTACACACAAGATAAATAAGTACCACAAGTTCTCTCTCATATGTAGAAGCCAAAAAATTTTGATCTTAAAATAGAAGAGATTAGAATAATAATTGTTAGAGGCCAGGAAATGGAATAGGAAGGGGAACTAGAGGGAGTTTAGATAGGAGGAATAAGTTCTAGTGTTCTACAGCACTGTAGGGTAACTACAGCTGACAACAACCTATTACATACTTTATGAAGACCTAGGTAGAGAGGAACTCAAAGGCTCCAACCATAGAGACATGTTTAAGATGGGGCTCAGGATGTAGCACAGTGATAGAGTGCTTGCCTAGCCTGTGCAAGTTCCTGGGTTCAATCCTCAGCCTCACAAAATAAAGAAGAGATGTATAAGAAGATGGAGATGCAATGTTAATTACACTGCTTTGATCAGAGCACACTGTATATATGTATTGAAATATTACATTTTACTCACAAATATGTAAAATTATTATGTTAATTAAAAGACAGAAATTTTTTAAAATGAAAGGATAATAGGTCTGAGAATCCAAATTCTATAATAAATCAAGGAATAAACTATTACTTCATAAAATGGTACTATTTTTTGTAATAATTGAATTTTTCAAAGTATTCTCACAACTCTTCTCTTCTCTTCTCCTCTCTCTTGTCTTTCCTTCTCTTCTTCTCTTCTTTTCTTTTGCAATACTACATATTGAACCCATGGGCTTTTACATGCTAGATAAGTGCTTAACTACTGAGTTATGTGTAACCCCAGCACACTTCCTTTTCTGACAAAAAACATATTTGTAAAAACAATTCATAAACATTGAATTTGGAAAATACTGAAATGGACAAAAATAAATTAAAAATCAGTTCCAAAAATGTTACAACCTAACAACATGTAAAATAATAAAGATAAGAGCAGAAAAGAATGAAACAGAACATCAGCATTTAAAAATAGAAAGAAACAAACAAAAATAAAGAAGATTAACAAAATCAAAACTTTGTGCTTTGAGCTAGAAGCAGTGGCTCATACCTGTCATAACAGCTACTTGGGAGGCTAAGGAAGGAGGATCACAGGTTTGAGGCCAGAAGCAACCTGCATAACTTAGTGAGACCCTGTGTCAAGATAAAAAGAAATGAAAAAGGAGCTGAGGGTCCAGCCCAGTGGTAGAGCACTTGCAAAGTATGTGTGAGGACCTGGGTTCAACCCCTAAGAATGGCAAAAACAACAAAACAAACAAAACCAACCAAACAAAACTATAACAAAACCAAACAACAACAACAACAAAAAAAAAACTTGGTGCTTTGATAAAATCTGCTTTAAAATGCATCCTTTGGCAAGACTGATCAAGAAAAAGAGCAAATGCAAATAAAGAAAATGCAAATAAAATGGGGAATAACTATTGAAAATAACAGCAATGAAAAAATAATTGTATTAATTATAAAGTGGGTGAGAAATTTTTTAAACCTAAATAAATTGGATAACTTTTTTGCAGTACTGGGTGTTGAACGCAGGGCCTCATGCCTGCATGCTCTGCAAGTGCTGGACCACTGAGCTGCACCCCCAGCCCATTTTTTTTTTTACTTTTTTTGAGACAGGGTCTCGCTAAGTTACGCAGACTGTCTCTGGTCTCGAACTTGTGATCTTTCTGCCTCTGCCTCCCTACCCACTGGGATTACAGGTGTGCACCACTGCACCCGGCATAAATTGGATAACTTTTTAGAAAAATTCAATGTGCCACAATTGGTGAAGAAGAAATAGAAAACGTAGAGCAGCAATATTGAAGAAATTGAAATGGTAGCCAATAATTCTACCTTCCATCCCCAAAATAATTTAGTTTCAGATAGTTGGAGGTGAGTTATACCACTATTTTCAAGATCAGTTAATTCTTACCTTATAAAAATTGTTCTGGTAAATAGAAAAATAGCTAAGGTTTTACAGTATTTTTATAAAGGTTGAGTGATCTTGATTAAGGACTAAACAAAGGAAATTTATCAGCCCAGTTTACTTGTAAACATGTATCCAAAAATCGTAAGCACCATATTAGTTAAAATAAATTAGGTATTACAGTTTATCATGATCAGTAAGAATTTAACCTTAGAATACAAAAACAGTTCAATATCCAAGAACCTATCAATATATTCCACCATATCAATAGAGCAAAAAAATCATAATCACAATATGAGATGCAGAAGAAAGCATTTGAGATGATTCAGTTCCTCATTATGACTAAACTTTTTCTTAGCAAAGCAAGAATAAAAATAACTTCTTCAGCTTGATAAGGATTATAAACTGAAAGCCTATAGCACACATCATATTCAATGAATAAACTAGCACACACATTGTCTTTAAGATGGGGAATGTTTCAGAGTGTTCACTATTATTCATACTGTTTTACATGCTACTAGAAATCCTAATACTCTAAGGAAAGAAAAATAAAATAAAAGAATCAAAAAGAGAGAAGTAAAATGTTACATTTCGTTAGAAGCTCAATTAGTGTCTTCCAAAATTAATATGAAGAATAAAGGTCCCTGGCCAACTAAATCAACTTAAAAAAGAATAATGAAGGATATAGTGCACTCTTGAATAATTCAGAGAGTGGATGTTGTGTTACCACAAAAATGATAATTGTGAGGTAATGCATTTGTTAGTTAGCTAGAGTCAACCATTCCATTATATGTATTTCACAACATCATGTTGTAGGTAATTATGGTGGAGCATGCGTGTAATCCCAGCACATGGGAGATAGAAGCAAGAGGATCAAGAGTTTGAGGCCCACCTGGGCTATATATTGAGTTCAAGGCCAGTATGGGCTACATATTGAGACTGTCTCAAAACAAGCATATCTCACAATCGTGTTGTATATGATAATTACATTAAATTTTAATAGTTAATTAAAAATAACAGTAAATAGTGTGAAGCTTGCCTTACCAAATATAAAAACACATTAAAAACCCATAGTAATTTAAATAGTATAGTATTAGCTGAATAGCGTACAGATAGAACAATAGAAAGAAAGAAGAGCTGAGGAGTACCTCCATGCATAAACGAAAACCTAATATACAATAAATGTTGCACCACAAGGTAATAGAGAGA
The DNA here is from genome assembly GCA_007922755.1 of Pedetes capensis. Lineage (NCBI taxonomy): Eukaryota > Metazoa > Chordata > Mammalia > Rodentia > Pedetidae > Pedetes > Pedetes capensis. The sequence continues at coordinate 61,082 of VMDO01009807.1, forward strand.
GAATGGATTACTCAGTAGATAATGCTGGAAAAACTGGCTCACTCCAGTAGGAAAAATAAAACAGAATCTCTAGCTAACATAACATAAAAGGATGGACTCTAAATGTATTAAAGATGTAAGTATTAAAGGTAAAACCTATAAAGTTACTAAAAACTTAATTTAATAAATTAGAAAAATTTATTTGTAATCTGGGGGGGAGAGAAAGGACTTCCTAAGTAAAATCACAAAGTATGAACCAAAAGACAAATGTGTTGATGCACTTGATAATATGAAGTTAACTATTTCATAGTCTGAAGAAATTATAAATTTGTTGAGGGCAAGGCCTTTGTCTGTCTTGCCCATTGTTATGTCCCTAGCATTTAGTATAGTGCTTGGCAAAAACAGGTGTTCAAAAGGTAACATCAAATTAATGAAATGAATATTTTTCCAAGGAGTATTATATTGTGAATCCTGGGAACTTTGAACAGAACTTTTGGGGGAGGAGATATTGGTGGCAGAAATAAGAAGAAAAAAGGGATATTTTACTCAAGTCAGAGCTCCCAGAAGGTTTCAAACGTGAATGAACCAAGAGACATATTCCTTCACTGGTATTCAAGAGGATCAGTCACTGGAGTTTAATCACCCAATAACTTAAGGGTTTCCCTGAGACTCAAAAGCAGAAAGTTTAGTTAGGAAGGGGGTCTGGTGTCTGGGATCTGGAAGATTTGAAGTGATTTTTTTTTCAGTTGATCTTAGAAGCAGACCATTCCTGCGAAATGGGAAGTAAGGTAGTGCCTGCTATGAAAGCGGTTTTAGAAGGAAAATGCCAGGAAGGTTATCTCCACCTTTTCATAGAGATGGAGACGGAAAGAAGCAATTTGGGCAGAAGGAGACCGAGGGCTTATAAGGCTTTCATTATGATTTCTAAGTTCAGAAACCTACACTTAAACTTGATTATTTTTCTCCCCATGTGGCTTCTGTACTGATTTCATTATTATTCTTTAAGATTTATTAATATCCCTTTTGATGAATCTTAATCAGTCTCAGCTGAAGACTCTGTGGGTGTAGGTCTGTGTCACACATGACAGAACATCCAGAGATTGGAGGATCAGTCTCACTCAAAATTCACTGGGTTAGAATATTCAAGGGAAATGCCTGCTGATTTATAATTTAACCCCTTGACTGCCAATTTCAAATAAAAATATATGACAGAAAGTATTTCATTTCCAGAAACTCTTTATTACAACGAACAAAACAAGAACATGATTAGCAAAATAATTGGAATGCATGAGTTTGTAAAATACCTTTTCCTACCACTTTCTTGATTTTCTGTCAAATTCATGCACACTTTTTGACATATGTGTCGGAATGGTCGTCAAAGAGTTAAATAATTCTCACACCTAGTGATCACAGAGATTGGACAAGTTTTGGAAATAATGCCTAAAAGAAGACATTTTGAGAAAGAAAATGCATACTGGTTGTCTGCTCCATGAAATATGTCCCTTATCCTATCCTACAGCCCTCCACTGGACACCCACCCCAGAACCCCATTTCCACTCTCTGATCTTACTGACAACTGCTCTCAGTGTGGATATCTGGAGGGAAAGAAAACATCTGTCTTCCTGGCATATGACCTTTATCATTGGCCCACCTCCTTCAATACCAAAAATCCCAAAGGACCTCGCTAAGGCAAATACATTCATAAAACGTGAGACTTAGAAAACATCATTGCTCCCAAAGTTATTTGATATCATGTAGCCCAATACTTTTCCCTTCCCTTCCCCATGAAACCACTATTGTACACATGAGGAAACTGAGGCTAAGAGGGGAAGTGAGTCGATCAAAGTCATATACAAAGTTCCATGGATTGGTGCTCAGAGGAGTCATTTGTGATACCTGTTTCTTTGTTGATCACTATCCTTTTAGGCTTGTAAATCGGAAAGCCATGGGTATCCCTACCAGCTCTGGTACTTCATAGCTATGTGCTCTTGGAGAGGGCAATTTTATCTCTCAGAATTTATATTTCTTCCTCTATAAAATGAGACCATTAATAATCATAACCACATTAACCACCTAGCATATTGTAGGCGCTCAAAAAACGTTAGCAGAGTGTGCTGGCCTGGGTCTACTCTTTCAATGACTATGCTCTCCTGGCCCCTAAATAATTGTAAAGTTTAGGGATATACTGCAGGGGTGAAAAATGTATATACATTTTAAGAGATGTTATCTATGTATTACTTTTTGAAGTTGAATTTAACTAGTGTAGCAATGTGTGCCTGCAGCGGTAGCCCTGTGGGGTCCGATCCCGTCAGATCTTGCAAGCTAAGCAGGGTCAGGCCTGGTTAGCACCTGGATGGGAGACCGCCTGGGAACACCAGAAGCTGTAGGCTTGGGAGAAGGACCTGGCAACCCCCTCCCAAAAATCAATCTGCCATTGAAAACCCTATGAGCAGCAGAGAAGCACTGACAATAGTGTTTCCCCTGTTGTACAGAGGGTCGCTATGAGTCGGATACCGACTTGACGGCACCTAACAACAACAACAACAGCAGCAATGTGTACTTTAACCTCTTATTATTGTAGAAGTCAAATGTGACTTGTATTCATCTTTTATCAGTATTATTATTACAATTCTGATAAGGTTAAAGTTTATGCATTTTTTGAACTGTCTGTATATTTCTGGAGGATAGCAGCAAGCAAAGTGCTGGGGTTTATTTCAGTTGATAGAGTGCTGCTCTGTACTCTCTGAGAACCTGAGTTCAATCACCAGCACCACAAAAACAGGAGAAGGATGTGACAATTCACTCCCTAAGCAATCATGCAACATCAATTTTGTTTATTGATCTGGAGAAGTTAAAACAAATTGTGGAAATTATATATATATGAATAATATTCAGCCATAAAATGATGAAATCCTGTCATTTGTGAAAATATGGATGAACCTAGAGGATGTTACCTTAAGAGATATAAGGCAAGCACAGAAAGACAAGTACTGCATGTTCTCACCCATTTGTGGAATCTAAGAAAGCTGATCTCAAAGAAGTACAGAGTAGACTAGTGGTTACTGGATGCTGGGAAGAGGAGGGGGAAAGGGAGGATAGGGAGAGATTGGTCAGTGGGCACAAAATAGGATGAGGGGATTAAGTCTTGGTGTTCCATTGCACAGTAGGGTAACTATACTTAACAATATTGTAGTGTGTATTTCAAAATAACTAAAAGCAATGACTTTGAATGTTATCACTACAAAGAAATTACAAATGTTTATGATGATAGATTTGCTAAATACTTTGATCTGATCACTACACAACATATCACATTTATGCCACAGATATGTACAATTATTATTATTAGGTGCTGTTAAGTCCAACTCATAGTGACCCTATGTACAACAGAATGAAACCCTACCCAACACGGTGCCATGAACATGATCTTTTTATGTTTGAGCCCATTGTTGCAGATACTGTGTTTCTTCTCATTTTTACCATGTCACATCAGGAAATGGAGGTCCCAAGGGCTTCATTTCATTCCCATTATGAAGGTAGACTCTATTTTGAGGAGGTAACTCTTCCCTAGTTGTCTTTTGGATGCCTTCCAGCCTAGGGGTGCTGATTCTCCAGCACTATATCTGACAGTGCTTCTCTGCTATTCATAGGGTTTTCAATGGCAAGCTCTTTCAGGAGTGGGCTTCCAGGTCCTTCTCCCAAGTCTGTCTCACTCTGGAATCTCAGCTGAAATCTGGTCACCATGGTTGGCTCTGCTGGTATCTGTGATACCAGTGGCATAGCTTTCAGCATCACAACAACACATAAGCCCTCCAGTATGACAAGCTGCCAGACACGTGGGGGATGTACAAATAGTATGTGTCAATTAAAAACAAAAATAAACAATTCAAGATAGCATTGTTTTAAAAACATAGTAAAGAATACAAAATTTGCACAAATATTTAATACAAAATATAACATTTCAGGAAGTTTTGGCTTGTATCTTGCTGCTTTGGGCTTCATTTGCAGGACCTCCAAAAGGACAGAACATTTCTCTCTGCTTCCTGGGGCATTTGAGAAACACTGGCTCAGAGGATGCTGGCAAGAGGGATGGTAAATATCCATGGTGAAAGGAGCCCGGTAAGTAATGGTGGGGATGATGGAATACTGGAATGGTGGCAATTAGGGCGATACCTTGGGTAGCAGTGATGACAGCCCTGACTGAGGTGATGATGCAGGAGTGATTGTGATGGTGACAGGTGAGATGACAGTGGTGGAGATGAATGGTTTCAGTGACAGGAGCTATGATTAATCATGGTCCAATTTCTTGACAACTTCCAAGTCACCTCCAGAATTAAACTGAATTAAGAGTAGGAGATTTCTCCTCCCCCAGATTTTGGGACTTTGTTTAGGAAGGCTTGGCCATTTTATAATCTTCTGCCATTTCTCAGGACTTCATGAAGTTCCCTCTGTCTACACTGCCAGCCCTCTTTCTTTCTACTCCTTCCACCACACTTACTTGTGAAACTTCATCTTTCAAAACTCAGCTTTAGAATCACCTTCTACAGTCCCTCCTGGGCAGATGGACTCAAGTACCCCTCCCACTGTGTTTCCATAGCACCTTCAACTTGAGCATTTGTCATATACTGGATTAAAGTATTGTCTTTCACTCTAGAATGCCAAATCCTATTGCATTTTACCTTCTGTTAGCCTTGGGATGTGGAAAAGAATGAGTGTGGATCAATAGATTATCCTTCCCACTTTATAATATGGCCCAAAAATCAATTGAACAAATAGTTATACTGAAGACTCAGGGTCGTATGTGATGGCTTAAAGTCCCTTGAGAGGTAGATTGATAGGTTGGGATAATTTCTGAAGGGAAATTTCAGTCGAAGAGTTTGTAGTAGTCATGTCTACCTGGAGGTGGTCATTCATTAAACCTTCAGTACATGGAAAGCTGTGCTGACTGGATCCTGAAATTACAGAACATAATCTTCCTTAACTGCCCAAATATCAGTCAACAGACATTTATTGAATACTCGTTTGATGTTAAAGCATTAGCTTTTTTTGTTTTTAGTACCAAAAGGTAGAACTGGAAGCTTCAAGGAAGCAGATTATCAGTTTAATAAAAGGAAGTACAAGTACTTTCTAATAGCTAAAGCTGGTTATGATTAGATTAAACTGCCTTAACCCATCATTGGAAGAATGTAATCAGAAGATGAACCACTGAAATAAATATCTAAGTTCTGCTGGAACTCTTCTGTCCCTAGAAGGAGCCCTGAGTCGCTCCTGCATATACCCTCATTGCCACTCTCAAATGCCTATAGACCCTGGAGAGTCACTTGACCCTAGCTCTTTCTTCTACTGATTATTCTTCTACTCTCTTATGTACTGTTTTCAGCTTCTCCTCTCTATTTCCCTCCCATCAATCAGTCTTGAGATAGGGGTAGTGGTTGTTAAGTGTCCTCAAGGGGTAGTGGAAGGTAGCAAAAGTCACTTCCTCTGTGTGGATTCAGAACAGAGTGACCTAACTATGCCTGCCATTTCCTATGGAGGTTTATAGTATGCAAAGCATTGTTATGTGGATGGATCTATTCAACAGACATTTATTGAGCCCTCTTTTGTGTTGGGCACACGATCTCATTGTATTCTCTCAAAATCCCTATGAGGTAGGGTGAAGGGGCTGAGATCCCAGCTGGACACCCTGGCCTCAGGTTATTTGGCTAACAGCCAAACATTAGAGAATAACATCAGAGAGGACTGGGCCTGTATCTCCTGGCTTCCTCCAATCTCATCAGCTGAGCTGGCTCCCAGAGCTACCCCTAAGGAGAAGGCAGTGCTTCTCTCAAAAGGGATAGGGTGAAAGTTAGATAAGTTTTAGTGGCAGACTGGTTTATATCCCTCCCCTCAATTGTTCTTCTGGCTCTAGGAAGAACTATGAGTCTCTCCCACCTGTAACACCACTGACAATTTCAAATGCCTATTCACCCCTGTAGGGAATTATCTGGACACACCCAACGTGGACTGGGAGGGTGCTGGGGCTGAGGCCCACCTGGTCCAGGCTGAAGTCTGTGCCCTCCCCAGATCCTGTCCTGTTCCTGCCACCTCTGGTTGCCCTTAACCCAGGAACCTGGACTGGGATCTATTTGACTCCCTAAGAGCAAATATGGCTATCCAAGTCCCAGTTCATCTTTCACCTATTTACTCCTACCCCTCCCATTGAGTGATCCAGAATGACCCCCAAATAGCCCAGCTCTGGTGTGACCTTTTTCAGCCTGATTCGCTACCCACAGCTATCCAATTGGTTACTAAGGAAAGCTCAGTGATTGGTCCAGCCTGCACCTAACCCACTAATTGTAAGTGCACTTTTCCAAGCTCTCATATGGGTAGCTGCTCCTCCTGGCAGGAGCCGCTCTCCGATTGGTTGCACCATCGTCCACACCCCCACCTAGAGTGTATGTAAGCAGACCACTTATTACCACAGTTATACTTTTGTTTCTTTCTTCCCGACCACCTTGACTCTGATTGTCACACCCTACATCTGACTTTGCTGCTTTGATCATCTAGACCTTCAAACAAGCCACCAAGAGGCAAGACTCTAAGAGTCAAGAAAGAAGCCCTCGAGCAAGCCAAGAAGAGCTCTCAATTCCCCCGCTCCAGGGAGGAGGTGAGAGGAGATGACTGGCCAGAGGCAACATCACCAGACCATCGGTGCAGCCAGCAAGGATATCAGAGCTGTTTGTCACTTTGATATAGAGCTGTTATTCCATCATAGCAGCAGTAACCTGTGCTGTCGGCTAGAAAGTTTTAGGCTCTCCTGAAAAGGAGTAGCTTAATAAAGTTCCTGTTTGTTTTATATAAGAAGGCCTCCCGAGCTCCTTCTTGGCCACCACTGACCAGCTCTTGCCCATCCCGGAGCCTACTGGTGTTGTGGTGAAGCTCTGTGGTCTGTTGCTGGGCCAGAGAGGATGCCAAGAACCCCTAGGGTATCAGCTGGCCCTAGGTTCTTCTTGATGGAGGTAGGAAGGATTCTGCCAAAACAGATGGCAGCCAGGCTGGCTGCATGACCAGCTCCCAGCTTTGTAGACTGGACAAAGAGAGTGACTTTAGAGTCTCTTATCCACAGTCACAAGGCTGGAGGCCAGGATGGCTCCAGGCTAGCACAGCTGCAGATCCTCAAACAATCTGTACCACAAGAGAAGCATTCTGCAGAAATGTAAGGGTCACAATCCTTACACTGTGACTAAAAAAAGGAACTGCCCACTGTCTGTCAGGACCTTGTCCTAGCTGCTCCCATCTCCCCCCACCCAATTCTCATCTTTTCCATGCTGAAATAACCTGACAAGAAAAACAAAGATGAAATATCAAAATATGCAGGAGAACAGGGCAGCTGGCTGAGTTTCAGTGATTTTCAAAGTAGGTTAGGAAAGTTAGACATCTACTGATGTCCATATTTCTATCCTTCAATCAGATCTCTCTTTATCATTCTTGGTGAATTCATAAATGCATTACATCTTGGTCCTCAGCCTCACTCCTCATTTGTGTCAAATTTTATTTCTTAGATTTGAGAATGAATATTTGACCTGTGCTTTTCTGGTTCATGAAGACCATGCTTTGTCTCAGTTGATCTACTTGAGATCTTGTAAGGCAATCAAGATGTGGATGATTAGCTCCATCTTCCAGATGAAAAAAATGAATGGGAGAAGAGAAGCAATTTGCCTAAGTTCATAGCCACATCTTCTCCCTTCAGGGACCTAGGGACCTAGTGCTATTAAAACCACACCTAATGAATTGTTTTTACTGAAATGATGAGAAATTTAAAAAGTTAAAATAGCAACAACATCCAGGAGAATAATGTTTTAGGTGACAGAACCTTATCTGGCACCTCTGAAACTGAAAAGAGGTAGTGACCACTTTCACATACAGGGCTGGCCTGGCTATTGGCCTTTTTGTATATCCAGTGAGCAAACATATAAAAATTTGTGAGAGCAGGTTAATGGTTATACCTGGTGGAAGACAGAGGGAATAGAAACTCTGCAGGGATATTTCTGAAGATGGGCCCTCACCACCATAAGGAAATTATAAAAATAGTAATAGTAATAATAATAATAATAATAATAATAAATATCACTCCATGTGCACTTGGGCAAAGTCCAAGTTTAAATGGGCTGATGCCAATACTTCCTGCTCTGGAGTTGGTGAAAATAGGGCTTTCTGTGCTCACTCACAGGTCATCACCCACCTGATCACTTTAAGAGCATCCCAGAGGGCAAAAAGTTGGCTTTCTCAAGGAGGAAGCTGGGCAGGAGACACAGAGGCAAGTGGTGCACATGGCCCCTGCATTCTCCAGATACTGCCATATCACTGAGCTGTCATATATTGAACCCTTACTTTATGTCAGGCATTGTGTTTCATGTTTTGCTCCTTAACCCTTAAAACTAAGAAAAGCCAGGCTACGGCCATTAGCTCAAGTTTAGAGTTGGTGAAAATGGACCTTGGATTGTTGAAATCATCGCAATCTCACTCAGTGAGTTGTTTGAAGAACCAAACCAAGAAGAACTCAGCTCCTCAAGCTCCCTGTTGTCCCAGGCATTGCCATAGGTCTTGTCTCTAAACTGAAACGTTTTTCTACTCCAAGAGCCACTACGTCAAGTAAACAGCTATTCGCATCCCTAAAACATCATCTTCTCACTAGGCACAATGGCATGTGCGTATACTCCCAGCAACTCGGGAAGCTGAGGGAGGAGGATCTCTGGAACCTAGGAGTTTGAGGCAGGCCTGGGCAATAGAGAAATACCTCTCATCAAAAGAATAAAAAATAAAATGAACATTGAAGCCCAAGTGTGGCAGTGCCCCCCTGTTTTCCCAGCACTTGGGAGGCTGAGGAGGGAGGGTTGATGTGGGTTTGAGGCCAGCCTGGGCTACACAGTGATTTCCAGGCCAGCCTGGGCTATACAGCAAGATCCTATCTCAAAAATAAAATGCCACAAACAGAAAACAAAACAAAACCAAAATAAAACAAACCTCAAAATAACAAAACATCCTCTCCACTGATACTTTTTGTGCAAATGATTGTATCTGCTGATATGGACACAGCCCCTCTCAATAGCATTTTTTGTTGTTGTTAGGTGCCCTCGAGTCAGGTACTACTCTTAGTGACCCTATATACAACAGAAGGAAACATTTCCCAACACTGTGCCATACCCGGTAATATGTCAGTGCTTCTCTGCTATTCGTGGGGTTTTCAATGGATAATTATTTCTGGAGTGGGATGCCAGGTCCTTCTCCCATTTTTCCAGTGTTAGAGATGGAACCCAGGGCTCCAGAGAACACAGAGCATTACTCTGCCAAATGAGCTGAACCCCAGCCCCCATAGTATTTAAGGAAATGGGAATACATAAATGGATCTTGTCCTGTATCATTTTTGTTCTATTAAGTTTGTTTTCATCCATGCCAGAGTTAACCAGCAATGTGAAGTATGCTGACCTGTACAACCCACCATACCCATGGAAACATTCATGAACACATATGCTACTCACTCACATACATGATCTATGTCAAAGTCACACTTAGCAAGAAAGGTGAGCATTTGCTTTCCTGTTTCTGTTCCAAGGGCAGAGAATTGGCAAGATGACATGTGTAAGAGGCCAGGACTCAACGTCTAAAGGGATTCTGAAAAAATAATATCTATAAATAGATCTTGGACCCTTCCATTCTATAAAAACCTCAAAAAGTTCAAAGCTCTATTGCTCATTTCTTTGTTCAAATCCCAAAGCTTGTTTAGTGAAGTAGGCCATTTAGCCAGGCCACAGTCTAAGATCCCAGAGGAAAAGGAACTGGTTTCCATAGAGAAAAATGGAATCTAGAGGCCAAGGTAAGTAGTAGAATTGGGGTTCCTTGAAAACTATACTTTCCATAATAAAATCTTCAGATAACCAAGTATGGCCTGGAGCCACTGATTGGTGAAGTTTTATTATGGCCTTTTATCATTTCATTCCTGTCTGAAGTGGTTGTTTTAGGGCTAAATTCAGGAGGACTTTGCAGGGGGTGCAGAGCTAACTGTATGAGCAGAAGCTATCATACTTATGCTGGTTATGCTTTGTAAATCTAAATCCAAAGGAAGACATAATCTGTGTTTCTCTGTCTCAGTCCCCCTGCCATCCCACCCCACTCCACTCTTTCCACTCCAATGTTTCTCAGACTATCGTTTATACCCAATGCCAGATTCCCTAGGTATCTGTAGGTTATTTCCTTTGGTTAAAGATAGACTTGTCACCAGGCACTGCAGCATATGCCTGTAATCCCAGCAATCTTGGGAGGCTGAGGCAGGAGGGTTGCAGATTCAAAGCCAGGGGCAGCCTGCACAATTTAGTGAGACTCTGTCTCAAAATGAAAATTAAAAAAAGAGATTGTAAGTGTGATTCAGGAGTACAGCACTAGCCTTGCATGTGTCAGGTCTTAGGCTCAACTCCTCAGTATGGAAAAAAAATTTTTTTTAAATAATAATACCCTTCTCCTGATATCCTCTTTTAAGGGGTAATCTACCTGGATGGAGGAACACACATTGACTAAAATTTCAGTGTGAATTAATTGGTCGACACTTGAATGGCCTCAGTTTGTGTGGGAGTATGGGTGACAAAGGTAGTGCTGATAGGGAAGAAAATGATAATGTGGGCTCTATACCCTACTCTGCTGCTGAGCGTGTGGGATCCTAAAAAAAATCTCTTCTTTCTGGGCCTCAGTTTCCCATGTGTAAAATGAGGAAGGTAGTGTAGTGCCTCTCCGGTACTGCCATCAACAGAGGTATTGTATTTGCAGTTACTATACCTAAATGTAGTGGAGGTAAATGGATTCTGTAGGGGGAGACTGAAGTCCCAATATTAGGTCTTCTTTTCTGTTGGGAAGATCTGGTGGGACTTACTTTACCCAAAGGATATTTTCCTTGGGAGAGAAGGGCAAGGAAGGAGATTTATTTTTCCCTTCTGCCATGGATGCTGGGGTAGAACAGGAGCCCCTCACTTCAGCTCAAAGAAAACAGGATGTTTTCTGTGGTCCATGCTAGGGGGATCTAAGAAGACATAGGGACAAGTCCATGGGGAAAGGTATGTGCATTTAGCTTTTAGTGGTTACAGAGTGTGTTCAGGGACAAGTAAAACTCAGAATGTCCACAACTTACACATAAGGGTACTTATTACAAGCTGAAGAGTGCTGTGAGTTTAAAAATGGGCTTTCCGGTCTCCAGGAAACCTGTCAACAAACCTTAGTCCTATAGGTCTCTCTCTCTCCTGGATTTGTGACAGGAGCAGGAGAAATGCAGTCCCTCACAGAGGCTCCTACTCTTTGGAAGTTACCTTCATATGCAAAGACTGGGTACGACACAGCGAGAACAAGAGTGAAGAAATTTACCCAGCATCCTTTGGAACCAATTCTGGATCAGCTGATTCATTTAATAAATTAGGTTTGACATGGGACGGAAACACCTGATGGAGACTGAACTGTTGGAACAGTGCAATCCTGCAGAGATCTTTTCTGGGCACAATGATTAAGGACTTGGGGTTCACTTGGTGCCTCTCAAGGGCTGGAGATAATGGGGTACCCAAGGTCTTCCATAGGCTGCCTTCCAGACTTATGATATTTCCTCTGAGTAGTGAGAAGCAGGCATAGCAATAAAACAGTCACTTGTCTCACTCACTGACATAATACAGGGTGGAGACATCAGTGACTGTCAGACCACCAGGTCAAATCTGGCAGCAGACTCTTCTTTCACCTGCATCAAACGTTGGGTTCCCAGGAGCCCTGGTGGCCCAGCTGGGACCACTAGTATGATTTAAGAAGCTCTTTGGATTCTAGCAGTTAAACTCCAAGGTCAAAAATCATCATGACTCCCCTAATTGACACCCTCAGATCAATGAGTAAATGTGTTGCCCAGAAATTGGTTCAGAGAATCACAGAATGACAGAGAGAATTTCAGATGAAAGAACAGGCCCAGATGGGAAAAGTGAATTATTTCAAGCACACCGAAGTCCAACACAGAGCTGGCATCATGTTGGACTTTGCCTTATTACATAATGTCACTTCTCTTTAGTAGGTCTATACTTTAGGCAGTGCACCGACAAACAGTGATGCAATAATAATAATAATGATACATTAATGAAATAGGTAAAACAGAAATAAAGTGAGCCTTAAATGAACAGGGGGTGAAAAATCATAGGCTAGTAGCTAAGTACCTGAAATCTGAGAAAAGCAAAATGGTCCCTCTGCTCAAATATCACTTAAAACCTAGTGTTCATGTAAGCCCTTTAAGATTAAGGCCAGGGTAGAAGGCTATGGTAAGGGAAAGAAGGAGATAGGTGTAGGGAAGGTTTTAATTAAGATCCCAAGGCTGGGAGTTGTAGCCTAGCTTTGCTCCCTCCTTGAGAATCTCCTTATCTACCACAGCTTTAAGCCATGCCACCTCCCCCTTCTAGCTAGTCCAGCGGGATAATAGGTAAACAGGTAAAACACGGAGTCCAGCCTGAGGTTTCATGTCCCTGGTTAGGGCTGCAGCCTTGTACAGGGGTGAAACTCTTTCCCTTCTCCAGCTCCATCAAGAGGTGGACATATCCTTCCTGGCATCTTTCCTCTATCTTTCCCAAAAGGCCCCCCTCATCTTTCTCCCAGGGACTGACCTATTCCTGGGTACTTGGGGTTGCTATCTTCTCGAAGTAATGTGGTATCCAAAATTTCATGATGTACCCATTCTTATCTTGCATCTCTTAAGCTGTACTGCTTTTAAGTGTCTTACCTCCCTCTTTTTACAAGACCTTTAACCAATACCTAGTGCTGCAGCCATTTGGGGCTACTACCTATCTCAGAGTCATGGTCCTCAAGTTCCTGGGAATCATAGTCTTTCCTGGAGTTCCATCCCCAAATCATTGGGATTTAAACCCTCCCTGAAAAACTACTCTGCTGGGTCTTCCTCCCTGCAGGTCCCTGTTTCACACCTAGAATCCCCTTCTTATATTCCTGTGGCTTTACCTCTTTTCTGCAATCCTTTCTTTAGTATACTTCCCCAAAATCAGTAGAGTTATCCTATTTTTGTATTCCATCTATTCTGTAGGGTATCCTTTCTTATGGTATTTCCCTCACTCTGTTTCTAGGGCTACTCATTTTGGAAGTCTGAATTCTCTCCAAAATTCTCCTTCCTATCGCCCTAAGGTACAGGTGGACATGTGCGCTCTCCCTCTCCCTCTCCCTGTTCCCTTCCTCCAGCTTTCCTCCATATATATATATATATATATACACACACATATATACACACATACATATACATATACATATATACATATATATACATGTACATATATACATATACATATATATACATATACATATATATACATATGCATATATACATATACATATATATATATGTATATATTTGTTGTTGTTGTTAGGTGCCCTCTAGTCGGTGTCTGACTCATAGCGACCCTCAGAGGGTTTTCAATGGCTGACTGTTTCAGGATTGCCTTGGGAGTGGATTGTCAGACCCTTCTCCCATTTTTGCGGTGCTGGGAATTGAACTGCAGCGCAGTGATCTACCAACTGAGCTAAATCCCAGCCCATATATATATATATATATATATGTATATATATATATATATATATACACATATATATGTATCCATGCATATACATATTTTACTGAGATGTAATTTACCTACTGTACCATTTGCCCATTTAAAGTGTGCAATTCAATGGTTCCTAGTATAGTGACAGAGTCTTGCAACCATTGTTGTTGTTGTTAGGTGCTGTTGAGTCATGTCTGACTCATAGCAACCCTTATAGGGTTTTCAATGGCTAATTGTTTTCGGGATTGCCTTGGGAGAGGGTTGCCACATCCTTCTCCTGTTTTTGTGGTGCTGGGAATCAAACTCAGGACCTCAGAGACTGCAGAGCAGTGCTCTACCAACTGAGCTAAATCCCAGCCCCTTTGCAACCATTACCATAATCAT
>VMDO01009808.1:0-75051 GCA_007922755.1 Pedetes capensis
GTGTGTGTGTGTGTGCGTGTGAGTGTGTGTGTGTGTGCGTGTGTGTGTGTGTGCACATACCTACTCTTTGCCAATTTTTTTTTTCAGTACTGGGGGTTGAACCCAAGGCCTCAAGCTTGCGTGCTCTGCAAGTGCTGGACCACTGAGCTGCACCCTCAGCCCATTTTTTTACTTTCTGAGACAGGGTCTTGCTAAATTACACAGACTGCCTCTGGTCTCGAACTTGCGATCCTCCTGCCTCCGCCTCCCGAGCTGCTGGGATTATAGGCGTGCGCCACCGCACCCAGCTCTTTGCCAAGTTTTAACAACAGTGATATGGCAGCATCTTGACAACAATTTAGAAGGTCTCCTCCTTTCCCATGCTTTGGAATAGTGAATATAATACTTCAATATTCTGTCTTGACATGTTTACCTAAAGACCCCTATAAGTCTTGCTGTTGTTGTTAGGTGCCATCGAGTCAGTATCTGACTCATAGCAACCCTCATAGGGTTTTCAATGGCAGATTGTTTCTCGGGATTGCCTTGGGAGTGGATTGCCAGGCCCTTCTCCCATTTTTGTGGTGCTGGGAATCGAACTTGGGACCTCAGAGACCGCAGCGCAGCGCTCTACCAAATGAGCTAAATCCCAGCCCCGTAAGTCTTCTAGGCTTAAACTTTTGACTCCAGAACTGTGAGCTAAATAAACCTCTTTTCTTGACAAAATTATCCAGTTTCAGTTACTTTACTGTAGCAGTAGGGAACTGACTAGCACACACCTCTTGCCTGAATGTTTAAAAATTTCTCAAATGGACTATCTGGTATGTTGTCAGATGTAACTTGGCACATGAGGAAAGAAGCCAACATAAGAATCAATGGAACCAGCAGAAAACAACAGATAATAGTGACAAATTCACAGGGCTCCAAAAAGAGTTACCCAACACAGATTTTGAAATAACATTGGGGCTGGGATTTAGCTCAGTGGGTAGAGCACTGCGCTGCAGTCTCTGAGGCCCCGAGTTCAATTCCCAGCACCGCATAAGTGGGAGAAGGACCTGGCAATCCACTCCCAAGGCAATCCTGAAGCACTCAGCCATTGAAAATCCCATGAGGGTCGCTATGAGTCGGATACTGACTTGACGGCACCTAACAACAACAACAACAACACTTAGTATATTTAAGAAAATGATAGATAAATAGAAAAATTCACCTGGGTGCAGTGGCACACATCTGTAATCCCAGTGACTTGGGAGGCAAAGGCAGGAGGATCATGAGTTTGAGGCCAGAGGCAGCCTGCATAGTGTAGTGAAACTCTGTCTCAACAACAAAAAAAAAAAAAAAAGCAAAAAATGGGTGGAGGGTATGGCTCTATGGTAGAGAGCTTGCCTAGAATGTGTAAGGTCCTGGATTCAAAGCCTAGGACCGCCAAAAAAAAAAAAAAAAAAAAAAAAAAGTAAATAGTGCTAATAAATAAATAAAATAGAGAAATTCAACTGGAAGTTACAAAAGTTGGCATGCTAATTTGAAAAAATTAAGTTAAAACTAAAATAATATAATAATCTAAAATCAGTGTCACTGTATATATAGATTAGATATTATATAGAGATAGATAGATAGATTAGACACAGTAGAAGAAAGCATTAGTGAAATGGAAAACTTCTCTCTACAGTGAAGGATAGAAAGATAAAAATATGGGAAATACAAAATAGAATGTAGGGCTTAAAGAATATGTAGTAATAATGTCTACCATGTGTTTCATTAAGAGTCTCAGAATGACAAGAAAAAGTAAATGGGGCAGCAAATATACTAGTAGAAAATTTGTCAAATACAACGAAAGACTTCAGTACACACATATTTAAGAAGCCCAAAAATATCCAAATAAGATGAAACAGCAGACATCAGAGTACAAATGCTAAAAATTAAAAGCAAGTAAAAAATCGTAAAGGCAATCAGACAAGGAAAAGCCAGATACTTTCATATTAGCAACAACTAGATTGTTGGGTGACATCCCAAAGGAAACAATGAAGTTAGAAGACAATGAAATAGCACCTTGAATGTGCTGAAAGAAAATAACACCCAACACAGCATTTTTTTTTTTTTTGCTGAAATAAATCTTAACCATTAGTATATAACCTGTTATTGAGTTTTATGAGTCCTTCTAGAGAATCCCTGAATTTGAGGCTGTTTATGGAACAACCTCATCCTCATTCCAAAAACCAACACTCAACAGGATGTATGCACATGTGCACCAAGAGACACAAACAGCACTGTTCAAAAATGACCCAAAATGACCCAAATGTCATTCAGCAGTAGAATGGAAAAATGAACTGTAGTCTATTCAAGCAATGTACAATTTCCCAGCAACACAAATCCATGAAAAATAGCTGCACTCAACATCAAGAACAAATCTCATGAATATCACTGGGAGCTAAGGAAGCCAGACACAAACTATATAGTTTCTGATTACACTTACATAAAGTTCAAATACACAAAATTAAACTACGCTGTTGTGCAATGTAAGCTGATGCAGTAAAACAGTCAAGAAAAGGAGGATCCGCCATAAATGAGAAGTGTGCTCTTACCACTGAGCTGCAAGGAAAGAGAGAGGGAGCTATTGAGATTTCTCTGAGCATATTTTTGATACATAAGGTTAGTTGTCGAACCACGTGAAGGTATTAAATGTTCAAAAAATTAAATCCAAAGAAGAACAGAGAAAAAAAATTAGAATTGAAAATAAATTGAAATGAACCTAATGATATACCAAATATGCAACACTGAGTGTACAACTTAATGAGATATTTTTAAAGACAGAAAGAACAGCCAAGAAGTCTTAATCTTCACCCAGGAATTGTACTATCATTGCTCTTGGTGTCAGAGTTTGAAAACAAACATTAATGGTACCAGGAGCTAAGGTTTTCAGTAAATGGAAGAGATAAAAAGCTCTGGGCGCGGTGGCGCACGCCTATAATCCCAGCAGCTCAGGAGGTGGAGGCAGGAGGATCACAAGTTCGAGAGCAGAGGCAGTCTGCGTTAACTTAGCAAGACCCTGTCTCAAAAAGTAAAAAAAACAGGCTGGGGGTGCAGCTCAGTGGTCTAGCACTTGCACAGCATGCAAGCGTGAGACCCTGGGTTCAACCCCGGGCATGGTGGTGCATGCCTGTAATACCCCAGTACCGCAAAAATAAATAAATAAATAAATAATAAAAATAAAAACTGAGTTAAAATACAGAATCAGAGACTTTAAAGAGGAGGCAATCCTGTCACACTAAATTTCAAGTGGAAACACGAGCGTAAATTTACCTTTTGGAAAAAAATACATTTCTAGGCTCTGTCTGCTAAAACTGCTTAGAAGCCATACTAGCCCAGCAACTCCAAGCACACAGAGAGTCCAGTCTTAGTTTCTAAATAGCACACCCAGTGAAGGAACTGTCTCAGGAGAAACGGCCAGGTGCAGGTCTTCAGCCATGCTATAAAACACTCAGCAACAATGGGACGCTCCCAAGAACAGGGAACTCACGTAGACTTGTGTTTGCTAAATAAATTGAATTTGTAGTAAAAACCATCCCACAAAGAAAACTCCGGGCCTGAATGGCGTCACTGGTGAATCACACCCAACATTTAGAGCAGAAACAATAGCAAATTCTCGCAGACTGATCAAGAGGAAGGACGGTCAAGAGCTCATTCTACGTGAGGGGTGCAGTGGCACACATCTGTAATCCCTGTAAAGACCCCTATGAGTCTTCTTCTTGTTGTTGTTAGGTGCCATCGAGTGGGTATTCAACCCATAGCCACCCTCATAGGGTTTTCAATGGCTGTTTCCTGATTGCCTTGGGAGTGGATTGCCAGGTCCTTCTCCATTTTTGCGGTGCAGGGAATTGAACTCGGGACCTCAGAGACTGCAGCGCAGTGCTCTACCAACTGAGCTAAATCCCAGCCCTGTGAGTCTTCTAGGCTTAGTGATTTTTGACTCCAGAACTGTGAGCTAGATAAACCTCTTTTCTTGACAAAATTATCCAGTTTCAGTTACTTTACTGTAGCAACAGGAAACTGACTAGCACACACCTCTTGCCTGAATGTTTAAAAACTTTTCAAATGGAAGAGAGAAACTCAGCCCCCTTTAATCTACCAGGGTGAGGACCAGCAAACAAAATGAAAAGACTCATCGTCTACATCTGGTCTCCCGGGCTTTCAGGGCTTTGCCACGTGTTCACAGTAAAGCACAAAATATAAACTGTGGTCTGTTCTACCTGTTGTCAAATGAGACTAAGTTCCGCCACGCACACAGGCAGCCATCAGAGACACAGGCAGACACGGTGGCAGTCTCGTTTCTACACCATGCTCTCAGCCTCGGCCTGACATCAGGGCCGTGAAGTTGTCTTCTGGGCGGTGTGGCCAGCTAAGAGGAGGGGCCAGAACCAAGCAGGCACCGTGCCCTCCCCCTAACGGCGGTACTCACAATTCATCCTCAAAGCAGATCTTGGCATACTTGTCTCTCCCCCCGCCGCTGAGCAGTCGGTAGGCATAGGTGTTGGCGGGGCACGGGGTCCAGTGGTCACATTTCTGCCTTCTGGGAGCTGGGGCTGCAATGAACGAGAGAGACTAACAGCGTCAGAATCACGTCTCATATGAGCCTGTGTGTGGCCTGGGCACAGGCAGCTCGGTCTCAGCCCTTGGTACCAGCGACTCCCATGTGATGGGAAAGCCAGAAAAGGGTTCTCACCCACTGGGATGGCTGGCACTTCCCTGAGGATGCGCAGGGAATGCAGCCTGCCTCTGTACTAAGTTTTTGGCCACGCAGAGGGACTCAGTGGGTCCAATAATTTCACTGCCCAAGGCCACTCCTCAAAACTGACAACCGTAGCTGGGCGCGGTGGCGCACGCCTGTCATCCTAGCAGCTCAGGAGGCGGAGGCGGGAGGATCTCAAGTTCGAGACCAGAGGCAGTCTGCGTCACTTAGCGAGACCCTGTCTCAAAAAGTAACAAAATGGGCTGGGGGTGCAGCTCGGTGGTTCAGCACTTGCAGAGCATGCAAGCGCGAGGCCCTGGGTTCAATCCCCAGTACCAAAAAAAAAAAAAAAAAAAAAAAGAAGTGAGAGTCCCACATGACAGGCAAAGAGGTGGCAACGAGGTGAACAGCATTTCTTTCCAAAAATGCTGGGAAGGTTGACAAAATTATCAATCTTTTTTACGATGTAGCTCAGGGCTATGCCTGCCAACACATTGACAGTTTTCACTCTAAAATATATTTTCCCTTCTAAAAGGAGCATGAGTGGTTTCCAGGTCAAGGTTATTTCAGATTGATTAACAATTGAAAGCGCCCTCCTGGCTTTTGTGACGGCGCTGGTGCATCAGGCCTGGAGCCCAGGTGACCGCTTCAAACGCCATCCAGGCCACCCAGGGCCACCACAGCCTGTTCCACATGGGAGGAACCTGGCTCCTGGCGTTCCTCTGGGGTGGGGAGGCCCAGTGCTCCTCCTGAGGCTCACAGGCTCTTCAGGAGAGGGGGCCCAAAGAGGACGCTGTTCCTTGTTCCTTGTTCCTCCTCTGCCTGTCACACAGGCTCAGGGCTGGGGCTCAGGGATTAGACGGGGCGGGGCGTCCATCGAGCAAGCACAGTCCTGCGCTGAACCCAGCCTGCCCTGCCCGCCCACCTCGGCCCCAGTACACACAGCCGAGGTCTCCCAGGGACATCCTGCCGACCCCCATGGCTCCTCTATCGGGGTCAGCCACCCGACAGGCTGGTTGACCTACCAGAGCCGACAGCCCGAGGCAGCAGTTCTCCTGGGCCTTAGGTGGGGGTGGCACAAGACCCTGTGTGTGGCTGGGAGCGAGGCTTCCTGCCCTGCTTCGGACCCACAGCCCCTGGCGTGCCACAACTCGGGGGCGCCGCTGCACAGACCCGGTGGGTGAATTTTCTAGAAGGGAGGCTGTGATTTCTCCAGAGTCCTTGGGAGTACCTGGCCCTAGCACCTACAGTGGTACAGGGGTGGGGTCTTTTTGCTTACTCACAAAGCCTGGGAACAGGTGGGGAACCCATGTGGCATTCTGTAAAAAAGGCAGTAGGTTGCCAGGCACAGTGGCGCACGCCTATAATCCCAGCAGCTTGGGAGGCAGAGGCAGGAAGATCGCAAGTTCGAGACCAGTCGCACTCTGCATAACTTCACGAGACCCTGTCTCAAAAAAAGTAAAAAAAGGGCCAGGCACGCTGACGCACACCTGTCATCCCAGCGGCTTGGGAGGCAGAGATGGGAGGATCCCAAGTTCGAGACCAGAGGTAGTCTGCATAGCTTAGCAAGACCCTGTCTCAAAAAGTTAAAAAAAAAATGGGCTGGGGATGCAGCTCAGTAGTCCAGCACTTGCAGAGCATGCAGGCGGGAGGCCCTGGGTTCAACCCCCAGTACCGTAAAACAAACAAACAAAAAAAGGTAGTAGCTTCTCTGAGCCTTCAGCCCATTTTCTGGAAGCACGACACGTCCTTCTAGGCATGAAGGAAGGAGCCCGCTCCTCACTCCCGGTGTGGAGGGTGGAGGCAAAAGAGCTCCCTCCTGCCTCAGTGCTTCTCTTGAAATTGCTTCGCCAAGCAATCAGCAGGCATCTCAGAGGTTGAGGTCCCCGGCCCCGCCCACCCGCAGGAGGCTCAGACCTAGACAAAGTCACTCCAGTCAGACGCAGATGCGAGGTGGGAGATGGGAAGGGGGCCCCAGGTCCCCCGCCCTGAGACCAACACTCTCTCCAGGATTCCAGAAAACCCCAGAGAAACTCCTTCTCGCTCTTCACACTCTCTATGAAGCCAAATTTAAAATAAGTTAAGACAGATATCCTGGCTTGGATTCAATCCCGGTCCTGTAGATTTTTTCAGTTCATGGTATGCGGTCCAGAAATCGGTCTTTCTAAAAATACTTCCCATTTTGGGAGCTCTGGCTCCAGAGGGTTTAGGAGGCACAGTGAAGTCGGGCCGAGCAGTGGCATTCCACCTGGTCATCGTGTACCGGGCACAGCAGGCAGACACCTGCTCATACACAGGCAGTGCTTCGGCCATTTTGAATCACTTCATGAGATTAAATTAATCACCCCATGAGATTAAAGTGCAGCCCAAACAGGGAAGGGTCTCGAGCCCCCCCCCGCCCGGGTCCTCCCTTCTGTGCCAGTCAGTGGTAAGTGTTGGCTGGTATTCAGAGCGGACTGAGGGGTCTGGTTCCCTCGGCCAGGGCCTCTACAGAGAGGTTGAGCTCTTCCCAAGGTGGCGGAGGTGGGAGCCATTCATGGATACGGGGTCAGCATCAGCTTTATGAGCCTTTGTCTACGTGGGGGAGGGGACTGGGGCTTAGCTCAGCTGGTAGAGCACTGCTTTGCTCACTCTGAGGCCCTGGGTTCAATCCTCATCACCACAAAAATGGGAGAAGGACGTGGCAATCCACTCCTGAAACGATCAGCCATTGAAAGCCCTATGAATAGCAGAGAAGCACTGACATAGCACAGTGTCGGGGAGTGTTTCGTTCTGTTGTACACAGGGTTGGTATGAGTCGGACTTGACTCCATGGCACCTAACAACAGCAACAAGTGGGGGAGGACACAGGAAGGAGGTGAGGAGAAGGGGGCAGGAGGCAGAGGAAGGAAAGAGGAGAGGAGGGAAGGGGGGAGCAGCAGCCAGGGCCTGGCCAGGGGCAGCACAAGCCTGCCTCCCCAAAGATGCTACAGGGGTCCATGGCTGGGCAGTGGAGCCTGCCTGGCATCTCAGGGACCCCCAGATCCAGCGGCCCTAGGACCCACAGTGCAGCAGCACAGACAATGGTCCAGATACAGGTGCAGGAGAGTGACAGAGCTGCGGAGGGGTGGCGTCCTTCCAGGGGCCGGTGTGTGCGCCCCTGGCTCCCCAGTCTCGGTCCTCTTCCAGCCACAGCGCTGCGCTGTGGTTTTCTGGTGTTTGCTGACTTATTGCTCAGTACCCAGGGTGGCCCCACCCACGTGCTCAGTCCTATGCTTTGGGTTTCTGTGAAAGGTGCTGGTCCTCCCCGTAGATGGCAGGGGGGCTTAGGGACCCTTAAAACAAACACCCCTGGGGGTCCTCAGAGGGACCCCTGCCTCGGTGAACAGTAAGTGAGGGTCCCAAGAGCGAGAGCTGCGCCAGGGCTTCGTCCCCATCATTGACCCTCCCCCAGGGTCGAGGAATGACAGGCTCTCCTGCCTGCTCAGGAGCCCTAGGTGGGGCCTGAGTGGCCGTGGCTGCAACACTTGGACAGGAAGTGCCTGTGTGCTAGGCGAGGCCACTCCCTGAAAGCCTGCCCGCCGATCCTGCTGGAGACACCAGCAGCAAACACCTGGCCACGAGGCCTGGGGGCCCCTGCATGTGGCGCATCAACCGCTTTCAGCTCTCGCCCGTGTGAGCCCCGATGTGGTTCACCATGCCCTCCCCAAGCCCTGCACCCACCAGAGCCCCCACACTCAAGCATCCTCCCTAGGGGAGGCTCCAAGCCAGAAGGAGCCACTGCCCACCATCGCTTCCCCACCACCCTTGGGTGGTTGTTGTAAGGTGCCATTGAGTCAGGTCTGACTCATAGCGACCCTATGTACAACAGGTGAAACACTGCCCCAGGCTGTGCCATGCCTGGCACTACATCAGTGCTTCTCTGCTATTCACAGAGTTTCAAATGGCTGATTACTTTGGGAGTGGGCTACCGGGTCCTTCTCCAAAGCCCGACCCTGCTTAACTTCTGAGATTTGACAAGATCGGGTGTCAGAGTACCACAACTATAGACTCTCTCACCACAAAAGGTAATTCATCTAGCACGCCTGTAATCCCAACAACTTCGGAGGTTCAGGCAAGGAGATCACCAGTTCAAGGCCAGAGGCAGCCTCTGCAACCTAGCAAGACTCTGTCTCAAAATAAAAAAAGAAAGAAAGAACTGGGGGTACAGCTCAGTGATAGAGAGCTTGCCAAGCCTGCCTAGCATGCTTGAGGCCCTGGGTTCAGCCCCCCCATACAGAAAAATAAAAAAGGTAATAATCTACAAAGGAGTGGCTCCGATATAAGTTTTTCTTAAATCATTACCCAAAGTTTTACATTTGTACAGATTAGTTTTTTATACTTGATACTGGCTTCCAGGAGTGGTGGCCCACACCTGCAATCCCAGTACTCTGGAGGCAGAAGCAAGAGGATCCGAGTTCAAGGCCAGCCTGAACTGTATAGTGAGAATCTGCCGGAAAAAAAAAAAAAATCCAGCGTGTATTTCTAACGGCACAGTGAGGAGGATCGTTGATTCGTTGAAGAACATCTACTGAACTGATAAACCACAGGCATTTCCTTTGGAGATTACTCATTGCTGGAAGGAGTATTGTAAAATAAGACTGATGTTGGGAAGTAAAGAGCACAGTGACCCAGGAGAAGGCGTCCTCTGTGAGCCAGGAAGCCGGCTGTCACCAACATCGTATCTGCAGGCACGCTGACCTCAGACTGCAGCCTCCAGCCCCGTGGAGCATGCATTTCCATTCTTATCAGCCACCAGGCTGTGATGTTCTCGCCCTGCCCTAAACCAGATCCACAGGCAGCCCTCCACAATGTGCCCGCTCCCGCCTTGCTTTACGCGATCGCTGCCTGGGTGTCCCCGTCCCAGCTGTCCCCGACCGTCCTATCTCAACTGGCTCCGCTCAGTGATTTCACTAGGGCTTTGTTCCCTCTTCTCAGCCCCTGGGCCGTGCCTGGCACCCAGTGGGCCCCGGGGAGGCCCAGCTGCAGAGGCCAGTCACAGAGACAGCGCCACGCATCCAGGCTGCTGGCCAGGGAGCAGCGGTAGCCCCCAGGATGGAGTCCTGTGAGCACCTCAGATTTTCTTCCTGCCCAGTCGCTTGCTCCTTCCCAGAACAAGGGAAACACCGCTTTCAAGAACATGTTTGACTCTTACACTGCTGCTGGAGCTACAAATTCGTCCAACCACTGTGGAAATCAATATGGAGGTATCTTAAAAAACTACAAATTGATCTACCGTATGACCCAGCTATAACACGATTGGGAATTTATCCAAAGGGAGATGGGTCATCATACCACAGAGACACCTGCATCTCCATGTTCAATGCAGCACTTTTCACAATAGCAAGGATATGGAATCAACCAAAGTGCCCATCAACAGAAGAGTGGATAAAAAAACTATGGTACATATACACAATGGAATACTACTTAGCAATCAAAAAATGAAATAATGTCATTTGCAACAAAATGGATGGGACTGGAGAAAATTATTTCAAGTGAATGAACACAAGCTCAGAAAGAGAAACACCAGATGTTCTCACTCATATGTGGGAGCTGAATCAAAATTATAAGAAGGAAAAAATCCTATGCAGAGGTAGAAACATAATAATAAAAAAAAAAGCTAAAGTTGACCTAGCGGAGAAGGGACAATTTGGGGAATGCAAAAGAAGGAGGGAGAGATCTAGCAAAAGGAGGAACTCCTGGGAGAGAAGAGGGGGGAGGGGAGGAATAAGGAGGAGTGAGGAATGGGGGAGGGGGTGACCTCAAGGTGAACAGCCCAACTTTAATAGTCCTGGAAATAATTATAACAACACCAATAATACCAAAGAATGGTATTATTATAGATGGACTAGAAAATTCATGTAATAGTACTGACAATGAAAAAAGAAAGTTCACTACAGAAAAAGCTTTGATCTTAAACATAATTGGAACCTAAGGACATATAAAAAACTATTACCACCAGGTGCAGTGGCGCACACCTGTAATCCCAGCAGCTCAGGAGGCAGAGGCAGGAGAATCGCAAGTTCAAAAACAGAGGCAGTCCGCGTAACTTAGCGAGACCCTGCCTCAAAAAGTAAAAAAAATGGGCTGAGGGTGCAGCTCAGTGGTCCAGCACTTGCAGAGCATGCAGGTGCAAGGTTCTACCCCCAGTACTGCAAAAAATAAAAATAAAAAACAAACCATTACCATAAAAAGGCAAGCAAATGAAAGAGAAGTCTTTGGTGGGGTGGGATGGGGGAGAAGTGCACAAGAGGGTAAAGGGGAACTTATCTGTGTAATGTACAACAAAATGTATATATGGAAATGTCACAATGAAAAGCATGTCAGAATGAATCACATTAAAGTGTACATTAAAAATTTCCAAAAAAGAAAAGAACATGTTTGGTCCCTTGGAAGACTTCAAATGATGCCAGGATTCAGGACCTGTGCCCTCTGTGTTTCTAGGGGAGGAAGCTGCCACCCGGGGCCTAAAGAGGACAGTTCAGGTCTGCAGTCACAGCTGGGCAGCCTGAGGCCAAACGGGTCACGTGTCACATGCCCTGCCTGGGGACTGCATGGGACCCGCCTGAGCGGACCTGTGCAGCGTGCCCTCCCCACCGCCCCTTCCTGCAGACCCGCTGCAAAGCCGCCCCGTGCCAACCCGCGCACTCACCTTTGAGGACAGGCTTCTCCCCGATGCTCCGGAAGTTGTAGACGGCACTGGATAGGGGCACGTCAGGAATGAGCTCGGCCAGCAGGTACCCACCATACCAGGCACACATGGAAGCCAGGACGAGGAATATCGCCTTGAAAGTACCTAGAGACGGGTAACGGGACACCGAGAGGTGACAGGCTGCCACTGCGGGCACACATGCCACCCCTCATCCCCACTCAGCGTTAGCAGGATCGCTCCGGGAGGCTGTGACTCCTGGGGACACAGCTTCTAGGGGGGAGGCAGTGGGGGTGTGGAGGGCCTCGCTGCCTTTCCAATGCCAGGCATTTGATATAGACAGACACAGACAAGGTAAGAGTGTTTTAAAGGGCAGGTGGCGATGGTGCCATCGGTTAGGGTCTCAGAGTTGCCTCAGTGCTAATGTCAAGGGTTTGTTGCGTTTGTGGTTAACACCACCACCAGAGTTGATCTGGAAAGCGCCATCAATCATTCCCTTTGTTTTTTGTTTTGTTTTGTTTTTTAATTTAAGACCTTTATTAACAGGTGCTTGCAGTTTGTTCCCTTTTTTGAAAAAATCAAGTTGTAAACTTTTATTACAAATTAAAAATGAAGGCCAGGCGCGGTGGCGCACACCTGTCATCCCAGCGGCTCAGGAGGCGGAGGCAGGAGGATCTCAAGTTTGAGACCAGAGGCAGTCTGCGTAACTTAGCGAGACCCTGTCTCAAAAAGTGAAAAAATGGGCTGGGGGTGCAGCTCAGTGGTCCAGCACTTGCAAAGCATGCAGGCGCGAGGCCCTGGGTTCAACCCCCGGTACAGAAAAAAAAAAAATTAAAAATGAAGATCTTAAAAATCTCAACTTGACCAGATATGAAACAATTTTAAAACCTTTAAAGGCGTATTGAGAAAAACCAGGCTTTTTTAATAAACGTTTGTCATTACCCAAAAGAGACATCTTTAGGTAAAAGTAATAAAAAAAAAAAAAACCCATGCTGCATAGACAATGCAGATAGTTCTAGTCATCTGGTCAACGGGCAAAAAAACAAGCACTTAAGGTCTTCAGCTCCAATCTTTTGTTTGTTTCTTATTGCTGGAATTTCATATTCATTTCTTCTTGTTGGATGCAATCACTCCCTTTGTAAGACACAATCGATCGTGGGCTGGAGTTTGCTCCTGGAGCCGGGCCAGCGGCCCCCTGGCCTCTAGGGCTGCTTGTTCTGTTCTGTTTCACTGCCTCACCTGTAGAGCCTAGCACCTGGCAACCAGGGAGGGTGCAACAGATGAGTAATGGCTGAAGGAAGAAGAGGGTGGGAGGAAGGAAGAGGGGAAATGAGGGAAGGCAGAAGGAGCCAGGACAGGGAAAGAGCCAAGGACTCTGACAGAGTCACGGGAAGCGCCATCCGCAGCTGGTCAGTCAGAAGAGCGGGTAACCCCTGACTTACAAGGCCTTTCCCTCCCTGCCTAGAGCCCAGGGCAGGGACCAGATCCCTCACTGTGTCTTGGAGCAGCGGACAGCCTTCCCGGACCCGCCTTCTGAATCTGCAACCTACGACGCTAAAGTACAAGGCTGAACCGCCGGCCACCAGCCCCGGGCTCCCTGTCCACCCATTGCCAGACCCCATGGGCGCCAAACCCAAACCTCGGGGCCCTGCCCTGCACTCACCCATGTCCAGCTGTGGGTCCCTTCCTCTCCAGCACCTGCAGGTACCCCTACTGTTATCTGAGTCCAACTATCTCTGCACCCACCCACTGTGGTCTCACCTGGGCACCTGGGCTGGGAGGACCAGGACATTGGCGACCTCCAGAGCTATCCCCGGGAATGGACTCTGCTTCACTTTAGGGTTTGGTTCGGGTTTTTTGTTTGTTTGTTTGTTTTTGTTTTTTGCAGTACTGGGGGTTGAACCCAGGGCCTCACGCTTGTAAGCTTTGCAAGTGCTGGACCACTGAGCTGCGCACCCAGCCCATTTTTTTCACTTTTTAAGACAGGGTCTAAGTTACGCAGACTGTGTCTAGTCTCAAACTTGCGATCTTCCTGGCTCCGCCTCCCAAGCCGCTGGGATTATAGGCGTGCGCCACCGCGCCTGGCTGGTTCGGTTCTATGGATGCAATTTTTTTCTTACAGACCCCAGGATTGTTGGAACACTAGGCAGGGCTGGGATTTAGCTCAGTTGGTAGAGCGCCACTCTGCAGTCTCTGAGGTCCCGAGTTCAATTCCCAGCACCGCAAAAATGGGAGAAGGACATGGCAACCCACTCCCAAGGCAATCCTGAAACAGTCAGCTATTGAAAACCCTATGAAGGTCCCTATGAGTCGGATACCGACTCGATGGCACCGAACAACAACAACAACAGGCAGGGCTGGCTTTCTGGTGGAAAGCGCTGGGGATGGTGTGGCTGCTGGGGTTTTCAGACTGAAGGACATCTCAAAGTGGACAAATGAGCAGCAGGAAGTCAGACGAGGCGGTGTGGACTCAGGAGCCCTGTCCTGCACCCATCCATGGCTGCTTGGTGCATCGGCTGTCCCAGCAGTCTGCTCTGCCCTTCACTCCCCTGTGGGACCCATCCTCTGCCTAGGGGGGCTTAGATTTTTCATCACTGGGACAAAATACCTGAGCAGAATACCTTCCGGGAGAAAGGACCTATGCTGGCTCACAGTTTCAGTTCATCATGGTGGGGAGGGCATCGCGGGTCAGCTCACGTCATGACCGCCAGGGAGCACAGAGAACGCGGGCGCCCTGGGCTGTCTCTCTTCCTCTTGTATTCCATCCAGGCCCCCAGCCTGCAGCATGGTGCTGCCCACAGTCATGTCTTCCCCTCTTAGTGACCCTCTCTGGAAACACCTCACAGACACCCCCGGGGCTGTGCCTTCCTCATCTCCTATTAGTTGTTGTTGGGTGCCGTGGAGTTGTGCCCGTCTCATAGAGACCCTCATAGGGTTTTCAATGGCTGACTGTTTCGGGATTGCCTTGGGAGTGGATTGCCACTTCTTTCTCCCAATTTTGTAGTGCTGAGAATCCAACTCGGGACCTCCGAGACTGCAGAGCGGCGCTCTACCAACTGAGCTAAATCCCAGCCCTCATCTCCTAGGCGCTTCTCAATCCAATCAAGCTGCAAATCAAGATCGACCACCCCACAGAAGGCGCTCTCCTCCACGCCACCTGCCACTGAGCCTCCCACGAGCTCCTCAGCGAGGCCATCCCGAGACTCTGCACACCTCTAAGACAGTGAACAGGCAGCATGATGTTCTAGAAAGTACTGTCGGGTGGACCATATGCTAAGACAGCTGGAGAACATATCCAAAGGCAGTGACACTCCTCTGTGTTCTACGTGTGACACTGCTGGACAACTTTATCCAAGTGGCCTAGACGAAGAAGAAAGCTGACGAAGGAGAAGAACATACAGAGGGTCTTCCAGACACCAGGTGACACGGGAAATCCTGAGCGACGAGACGGCGAGAAGGAACATTGGGCTGCCTTTGGGATGCATAAAGAACAGCTGCAGAGAGGGGAGGCGCAATATGGGCCCCAGCTGGACAAAGGGGTGATGTGACAGACAAGAAGATGGAGAACGTGCAGAAAGCCAAGCGTCCTCACAGGAAGGCCTCCCCCCGCCCTCGGCAGAGCCACCTAGTGAGGAAGCAACGGGTTCCATTTTGGACGCTTTTCAAGGCTGCTTCTTGTCACGTGCCATTGGGTAGTAAGTACATGCTGTCACGTGCCATTGGGTGGAGTCCGACTCACAGCAACCCTATGTACAACAGAACAAAACACTCCCTGACACTGTGCCATGCTGGTTCTACTGTCAGTGTTTCTCTGTTATTCGTGGGGTTTTCAATGGCGGACTGTTTCGGGAGTGGGCTGCCAGGTCCTTCTCCCTAGCCTGGAGCACTCGGTATTCCCAGGTGGTCTCCCATCCAGCCTTCGGGACTGTAAGAAAAAATTATGTCCAAAGAACATAAGGACTAACCAGGCTGACACTGCTTAGCTTCCGAAATCAAATGCCAGGGTGGCACGGCTGCGGACTCAGGGCCGCTAGGAAGATGTAAACTGTCTGTGCGCTGGCTGAGAGATGCAACTGGTGGCTCCAGGCTGGGGGCAGTCTGGCTTGTATGGCACCTGCAGCTGGCTGGGAGAGCTAAGACCTAGAGCCAGGACAATCCCTGGGGCGGGAGGGCAGGTCTAGCGCATCAACCAGGACAGTCCACCATCAGAAAGCAGGCACAGGCTGGTGGGGACTTGGTCAATCATGAAGACACAGAGGTGTCCGGGCCACCAGAAGGAAAGCAAGGCTCAGGGGCCAGGGGGGGCAGACAGAACCCAAGCGGGCAGCATGCATCCGCTCCCTACGGCTGCCACCCAGTGCCTCAGATGGGGGCTTCAACCACTGCAGAGGCCGGAAGTCAAAGATCAAGGCCTTGGGGGGCTGGTTCCTCCCGAGCCTTTCTCCTTGGCCTACAGACCACGGCCTCTCCCTGAGTCCCCCATGGCCACCTCTGTATGCATGTCTGTCTCCTGACCTCCTCTTCTTCTTTTTTTTTTTTTTTTTTTTTTCAGTACTAGGAGTTGAACCCAGGGCCTTGCACCTGCATGCTCTGCAAGTGCTGGACCACTGAGCTGCACCCTCAGCCCTTTTACTTTTTGAGACAGGGTCTCACTAAGTTACACAGACTGCCTCTGGTTTTGAACTTTGCGATCCTCATGCCTCCACCTCCCAAGCCGCTGGGATGACAGGCGTGCGCCACCATGCCCGGCTTGACCTCCTCTTCTTGGAACGACACTGGTCACGTTGGATCAGGGCCCACCACGACGAGTCAATCTTAACTATCTCTTGAAAGACCCCATTCCTAAATACAGTCACATTCTGAGGTGCTGGGGGCTAGGGTTTCAACATAGGAATTTGGGTGGGAGCCACAACTCTGCCCCTACCACAGCATCAAACTGTGGCACAGCCTCTCTGTGGGGCAGACCCCTGTGGCCGGTCAGCCCCTGGGGTGGCAGCAGAGTGAAGCTGGGAAGACTGAGGCCCCAGCACTGCAGTAGTGAAGAACTCAGCCCCTGAGGCGGGCACGGGGACGATGCTGCTGGTCTCAGAGAAGGGGGCTCTTGGGACCCCGCAGCGTCAGGGTGGAGGGCGAAGTGCAGGGCACTCAGGAGCCCCTCTGGGGGCTGTGATGGGACCAGCCCTTCCTCATTCAGCAGGAGTCAAAGCGGTCACCGGCTCCTGGACACATCCCTGGTACACGTGGTGCCCAACACGTGAGCGAATGAGGGGCCGGAGAGCAGAGCCAGGTCCTAGCACAGGGAGGGCCCAGCCGACTTGGTGCGCTGAGCCCTCCTCCAGTGTCCCAGCCTGCGTGTTCCCGCGCACGCACACGAGCGTCCTAGCTTGACCCTCACTGTCAGCTCCACGGGGCCTCAGGGGGCTCTGGACATTTCGACGAAGACCCAGAAAGCAAGCAAAGCAAGCGATCCTAAGGCCAGCTGACGCTGCTACACCAGGGTCCACGCAATGGGTCTCAGGACTCGTCCACCCTCCCTCCCACAGGCTACCTGAAGAGGGCAGCTCTGGGCACGTCAACGGATTCTCCCCAAGCTGTACAAGGACAGGGAGGCTGTCTGCCCCTCGTGCGTGCATTTGAGACACCTGGCCACCCCGTGCCTCTTGGACTTGGGAACCCAGGAAGACTGAGGCAGGAGGACCACTCTGTAGGGCTCAGCTGGCCTCGGTGCCACTGCCGTCCCTGTCCTGTCCGCTGAGGGTTGGTGGCAAAAGGGCCAGGAAGTGCCACTCGAGCGCCACCTCACCTGTGCAGGGCCACGCACCCACACCCAGGTTCACGAGCTGAGACGCCCGCCAGCTGACCGCACGGGCAGAAGCATAGCTGGCCAACTTCCCCTTCCTTCAGCCTGCAGGTCCAGCCAGGACAAACCCAGTTCGGAGCTGACGTGCCCGGGACAGGGACCGTTCCAAGAACGCCATCATATCTTCAGCTCACAAAAACAAAGGCGGCATGACACCGAGTTTCCGTAGGGGACTTCTCTTACGGTCACACACGCCCAGATAAATACAACCTTGAAATTATCTGGAAGGGTAATGTAAAAGGACTGCATAGCTCACGAGTGAGTCATGAGGTTTGCGTGTGAAAAGCGACCTGATAATACTCAACATGTTCCGTACATAGCCGGCAACATGATATCATAACTACATAGTACAGAAATAATGACAAAATGCCTCCAAAATAACTACAATGGAAGCCAGCACCCTAAAGGGCTGTTATATAGACACATTCACACGTCACTCAATGACAGGGACACATTCTGAGAAATGCGTCTTAGGTGATTTTTGTCCTTGTGCAAACATCATGTTGTTGTTGTTGTTAGGTGCCATTGAGTCGGGTCTGACTCAGCGACCCTCATAGGGTTTTCAATGGCTGACTGTTTCGGGATTGCCTTGGGAGTGGGTTGCCAGGTCCTTCTCCCATTTTTGCGGTGCTGGGAATTGAACTCGTGACATCAGAGACTGCAGCGCAGCGCTCTACCAACTGAGCTAAATCCCAGCCCTGCAAACATCATAGAGTGTACCTAAATAAACTAAGACAGGTACAACATCACTAGGCGATGTGCTGTGGTAATTGTGTACATGCATGCATGCCCAATGGATCGCCACTCCTTACCCTACGATCCACACCAGTTAGCAAAATCAGTGCTGCTCACATAGAAATAATTTTTAAGGAAAACACAAGTAATTTACGCAATGAGGCAAAAACCTTAAAATAGGGCTTTCCTCCATTCGGATCCCACTTGACGGCACCTAAAAACAACAACAATGTATGCCCAATGGATCGCCCTCCTTACCCTACGAACCACACCAGTTAGCAAAATCAGTGCTGCTCACATAGAAATAATTTTTAAGGAAAACACAAGTAATTTATGCAATGAGGCAAAAATCTTAAAATAGGGCTTTCCTCCATTCGGATCCCACTTGATGGCACCTAACAACAACAAAGAGGCAGTGTTTGGAGTTTCAGCCTCTGCTGGTGGAAGGAACGCCCTCGGGCAGGGACCCCATCCAGAGGCAGGGAGGTGACCTCTGGGGAGCCCAGGGTTCTACCCCTTTCTGAGCCTTCCATGTTTGTCACACAGGACCAGCTGCCTGGCTTTTGCCCCAGGAGGAACCACCGTCCTCAAAGTACAGCAAGAAGACAGTGAAACCCACAGGAAAGGGCGTGTGTTACCCACGCCCGGGCACCGGGAGGGCACCAGGCTGGAAAAGACCTGAGAAGCAGAGGTGCCAGCTTTCCAAATCTAACAATGCCCAGGCATTTGAAAAACTGGGGAAAATGAAAACAGCCTATAAGAGGGCACTGGGGAACTGCCACGAGCGGCTGTAACCCGGCCCCCTGTGCTGCCGGTCCCTGATCCTCACCCCTCAGCCACTCCTGCCAGGGGACGATGGTGAGACTTTTCATAAAGTCCTAGGCTGGTCAGCTGAACTGTGGCCAGGGACTCCTGGCGTGGAGCAGCCCTTCCCTGGGCGCCTGCCGGGGCCAGGCAGGATACCCCCGCAAGGAGGGAGCAGCTCGGTGCAGCCCTGCCTGCTGGCTCCCTGGGGAAGAGCTCATAACCCTCTGTGCCCCCTCTAGTGGCGGGACCTGGAGGATCGATCGGAGGATCGATCGAAGTCAGGAAAAGGCAGCCCAGACACTGGGACCTCAGCCCCTCTCCGGGATCAGTCCCCGTTCCTGGTCCCAGGTCTATCAAGAGAGGGCCTGGCGACAGCCCCACCCTCTGGGTCGGAGTGGCGACTCTCCCCATCCCTTCCCCTCTCCCTCCCCAGTGGCAGTCGCGCTCACCCGCAGCAGCCACCGGACGCATCTTCCAGGAGCTGCTGCTCCCCACGTTGGCCAGGACAAGCGGGAGCCCAGATAGCCCCGGCAGCCTGGCGGACCCGCCCTCGGGGCAGGCGGGCCAGGGCGGGCCGGTTCCCAGCGAATAGCAGGACGGACCAGACCGGCTCCAGGGGCAACAGGCAGGAGGTACAGGATGGAGCTCCGGCCCCCGCCAGCGCACTCTGGGCAGGGCTGACCACCGGCGTCTGCTCTCAGGGGAGGGCGCGGCTCCCTCAACGCTGTGCGCCCCAGGTGCCAATGCAACCTCTCACTACCGGAAACACTAAAAGAAACCCACAGGGAGGACCCAGTGCCCCTCTCTGAGGCTCTTTGCCTTAGAGCATCCAGAACAGTCACTCCGCTCAATTGCTGTTGGCACCGCCCAGCTCCGTGCCCACCTCTTGCCTTCTCCTTTACTGATGGGAAGACTACGCTGGGGAAAATGAGGCAGGGACGGTGCCCCAGGCCCCATGGTCATGGTCAAGGTGGGCACATATACACAGGGACCCTAACAAGGGTGTGTAACTCTCTTTCACATCTTGCTTTCTATGCTGTTGCATATGCGCTCAGAAATGGAATCCCTACATCATGGAGTGGGCTGGGGTTTAGCTCAGGGATCCCGGGTGGGGGTCAGCTGGATTCGTGAAGGCAGCTTCCCAGGCAGGAGCGGCCCCTCACCACCGTGAGTACAGGTTTTCGTTGCAAATACCCATCAAGTTTTTTGGGTTTTGTTTTTTGTTTTATTGTTGTTGTTATTGTTGTTTGGGTTTTTTTCGGTACTTTGAGTTGAACCCAGGGCCTCGAGCCTGCTGCTCTGCAAGTGCTGGACCACTGAGCTGCACCCCCAGCTTTTTTTTTTTTTTTACTTTTTTTTTTTTTTTTTTACTTTTTGAGACAGGGTCTCGCTGAGTTACGCAGACTGTCTATGGTCTCGAACTTGCGATCCTCCCGCCTCCGCCTCCCGAGCCGCTGGGATTACAGGCGTACACCACCATGCCCGGCCCCATCTAGTTTTTAACACTGTTGACCCACTGCAGTCGCAGCAGCTCCAGGCCACCAACGGCAAATCTGAGGTCATCCCAAAACTCCAGCTGCCACAGAAGCTCTGCTCCACTTCCTCCCTCCTTTCCCAGGAAGTCCAGAGGTGTCGGCCACATAACACAAGGTGCCCTGGCCTCCCTGGGGACATCTTTTCAACCTGTGTGTTGTCACCAGGGCGCCTGGCCATGACCCCACCTACCCTCTTTGTTCCCAGAGGAAGTCCAACTCCACTGTGACATCATCATCAGAGGAGGAGGATATATCCAGTTCATACCTGTCACTGTCTGCCCAGATCAGAGGGACTGGAGAACAGGGTTCCTCACAGCACAGGCTGCTCCTAAGGACCCGAGAACCCTCCCGGCGTGGGGCATGCATGGGACATTTCAGCTGCAGGCCGCTTCTGAACTGCTCAGCGCCACGGTAAGAAGCCCTCGTCCGGTTCCCACCTGCATCTTTAGCTCATCCGACTTGGGAGGTGGGGCTTTTATCCCTGTGCTGGCTTTCGCTTCTTTTAAATTGTGGTTAAAAAAAACATAAAGTTAGCCGGGCGCGGTGGCGCACACCTGTCATCCCAAAGGCTCAGGAGGCTGAGGCAGGAGAATCACAAGTTCGAGACCAGAGGCAGTCTGTGTAACTTTGCAAGACCCTGTCTCAAAAAAGAAAAAAAAGAAAACGGGCTGAGGGTGTAGCTCAGTGGTCCAGCACTTGCAGAGCATGCAGGCGCGAGGCCCTGGGTTCAACCTCCAGTACCACAAAAAGAAAAAAAAAAAAAAAGTTTACCATCTTGCCCACCTTTAAGTGTACAGTTCACCAAACTAAACTCACACTATTGACGTCCACTATGTCTTCGTCTTGCAAACCTAAAACTGCACCTATGAAAGCAACAATTCCCCATTTCCTCCTCACCGGAGCCCCCGGCAACCACAATTCTACTTTCTCTGCAAATTTCAGTTCTCCAGATAGTTCACACGGGCTGGGGTTTAGGTCCATTGGTAGAGTGCTGCTCTACACTCTCTGAGGACCCACATTCGATCCCCAGCACCACGAAAACCAGAGAAGGAAGTGGCAATCCACTCCTGAAAGAATCCTGAAACGATCAGGCACAAAAACCCTAAGAGGGTCACTGTGAGTCAGACCAGACCCAGTGGCACCTAACAACAGATACTTCATAAAAGTGGAGTTGTGCAATATTTGCCCTTTTATGACTGGCTTATTTCCGGTAGCTTAATGTCCTCAAGATCAAAGCATGTGTCAGAATTTCTTTCCTTTTTAAATCTGAATACAATCCCAGTGTAGGTAGGTTCCACACGGTGCGTATCCATAGACACTTAGTTTGCTCCTATGTCTTGGCTACTGAGAAAAATGTTGCTATGGACAAGGGTGTGTAAATCTCTTTCAGATCTTGCTTTTTATGCTCTTGCATATATACTCAGAAATGGAATCCCTACATCATGGAGTGGGCTGGGATTTAGCTCAGTTGGTAGAGCACCGCTCTGCAGTCTCTGAGGTCCCGAGTTTGATTCCCAGCGCTGCAAAAATGGGAGAAGGACCTGGCAACCCACTCCCGAGGCAATCCGGAAACAGTAAGCCATTGAAAACCCTATGAGGGTCGCTATGAGTTCAACATGACTGGACGGCACCTAACAACGACAACACATCATTGAGTGATTCTATTTTTAATTTTTTGAGGAACTGCCACCCAGCGTTCCATATCAGCTGCACCTCTTTACAGTCCCACCAACAATGCACAAGGGTGCCAATCTCTGCACAGCCAACACATTATTTTCTGTTTTTTGCTTTTGTATTCGTTTTTGCTTCTAGGTTGTAAGGGTATGAAGCAATGACTCATGTGCTTTTGATTCACACTTCCATAATGATTATTGAAGTTAAGCATTTTTTCATATTCTTGTTGGCCACTTGTATATCATCTGGTCAAGTCAAGTTCCTTGCCCATTTTTAGTTGGATTATTTATTTTGCTGTTGTTGAGTTGCAAGAATTCTTTCTTTACATTTTGGCTAGTAGCTCATCAGTCAGGTCAATTGTGTCCTTTGATGCACAAATGGCGTTAAGTTTGCTACGCATCTGTTTTTGCTTCTGTTGTCTGCAACTGGGGTATCATAGCCAAGAAACCATGACCAAATCCAATGTTCAGAAGCTTTCTCCCAATGTCTCCTCCCTCCCAGAATGTTACAGTTTCACATCTTCTGCTTAGGTTTTTTAACTCACTTTGAGCTGATTTCTGTGTGGGGAACAAGGTAAAGGTCGGGTTTGTTCTTCTGCATGTGGGTTTGCAGTTTCCCCATACCACGTGTTGACGAGGCTGTCCCTTCCCCACGAAGTGGTCTTGGCACCCTTGACGGAGATCATTGACCACATATGTCAAGGTTTATCTCTGGCCTCTCAACTCTATCCCATGGCTCTGTATGTCTATCTCTATGTCAGTACCACATTCTTTTCATCACCATAGCTTTGCAGTCTATTTTGAAACCAGGAAGCACAATCCCCAGCTTTGATCTGCTTTTTCAAGATTTTTTTTACTTATTCAAGGTCCCTTGAGAGTCCATATGAATTTTAGAATGGATTTCTATATTTCTGAGAACAAAAGCCATTAGGATTTTGATATGAAGCGCGTTGAATCCCTTTGGGTAGTGCTGACATCTGAACAATATTAAATCTTCCCAGTCATGAACACGAGATATCTTTCCATCCATTTGTATCTTTAGTTCCTTTCCGAGCATTCTGTGCTTTTCATTGTACATGTCTTTCAGTGGCTTGGTTAGAGTAGGGTTTGTTTTCATTTTGTTTTAGCCACCCTGCACCCAGAACCCACTCCCGTATCCTCACGTCTCTAACAAACATTTCTATTCAAGTTTTCCTTAGGAACTCCTATGGCCTTTAAAAAACATATGTTCTCTTTCTGGGGATCTAACTAAGAACAAAGAAGATTGTTTTGAGACAGAGTCACACTACGTAGGCCAGGCTGGCCCCAAACTTGCAATGAGCCTTCCTGCCTCAGCTGTAATCCCAAGTGGTGGGATTACAGACAGGAGCCACCATGCTCAGCTAGAACATCGTTTGTAAAAAAGGAAATGCTAGGGCTAGGGGTGTAGCTCAATGGTAGAGCACTTGCCTAGCATGTGTAAGGCCCTAGGTACAATTTCTACTTCTGTGAGAAGAAGGGAGGGAGGGAGGAAGGGAAAAGAAGGAGGAAGGAAGGGAAAGAAGGAAGAAGGGAGGAAGAAGGGAAGGAAGGAAGGTAGGAAGGCAGGCAGGCAGGCAGGCAGGCAAGTTAAATTACTATCTAATCACTTGGAAATTTACTTAGATTATATATTATTTCCCCCACATGTCTGTTACTTTGCCATACCATGGATGCTTGCATGTTGCTGTGGTGCTGAAAGCTATGCTACTGGTATTACAGAAACCACCACAGTCACCAGGGTGGACAGGTTTCAGCTGAGCCTCCAGACCAAGACAGACTAGAGACCAGGACTGGCAGCCCACTCCCCAAACAATGAGCCATTGAAAACCCTATGAATAGCAGAGAAACAGTCAGACATAGTGCCAGAAAATGAGCCCTCCAGGTTAGAAGCCACTCAGACAACTGTGGAAAAGTTGTCTCCTCAAAAAAGAGTCTACCTTAATGATGGGAATGGAGTAGAGCCCCAGGGACCTCCATTTGCTGATGTGACACAACTCAATATGAGGAGGAACAACTATAAACATCCATCAATAACTGGAATGTGGGCTATATGTAGTATGAATATAGGAAGATTAGAAATCGTCAAAAGGGAAATGGAGCACATGAACATCAACATCCTAGGCATTAGTGAGCTAAAATGGACTGACATGGGTCATTTTGAATCAAACAATCCTGTGGTCTACTATGCCAGGAATGACATGATAAAGTTAAAGAACTAAACAGAAGATTTCAAAGGGCAGTTTGAGAATACAAAAACAATATTATAATATGTGCAAAGAGCTAGAGATAGAAAACCAAAAGGGAAGAACATGCTCTGTTTTTCTCAAGCTTAAGGAATTGAAGAAAAAATTCAAGCCTTGAGTGGCAATAATGAAGGATTCTATAGTGAAAATATCAAATGACGAAGGAAACATTAAAAGAAGATGGAAGGAATACACAGAAATATTATATCAAAAAGAATTGGTGGATGGCCAACCATTTCAAGAAGTTGCATATCATCAAGAACCAATGGTACTGAAGGACAAAGTGGAAGCTGCCTTGAAGGAACTGGTCAAACACAGGGTTCCAGGAATTGATGGACTACCAACAGAGCTGTTTCAACAAACAGATGCAGCACCGGAGGTGCTCACTTGTTTATGCCAAGAGATTTAGAAAATAGCTACCTGGCCAACTGACTGGAAGAGATCCATATTTGTGCCTATTCCCAAGAAAGGGGATCCAACCAAATGTGGAAGCTATCAAATGATCATTAATATCACATGGAAGCAAAATTTTGCTAAAGATCATCAAAAGCAACTTCAGCAGTATGTAGACAGGGAACTGCTGGAAATTATGCCAGATTCAGAAGGCAGCGTGGAACCAGGGACACCACTGAAGACATCAGATGGATATTAGCTGAAAGCAGAGAACACCAGGAAGATGTCTGTCTAGGTTTCATTGACTATGGAAAGGCATTTGACTGTGTGAATCACAATAAATTATGGATAACATTGCAAAGAATGGAATACCAGAGCACTTAATTGTACTCATGAGGAATCTGTACATGGACTAGGAAGCAGTTGTTCGAACAGAACAAGCAAACATTGCCTAGTTTAAAGTCAAGAAAGGTGTGTGTCAGGGCTATATCCTTTTACTGTACGTCTTCAATCTCTATACTGAGCAAATAATCTGAGAACCTGGACCTTATGAAAAAAAATTGATTGGAGCAAGACTCATTAACAACCTACGTTATGTAGATGACATAACCCTGCTTCCTGAAAATGAAGAGGATTTGAAACATTTACTGATGAAGATCTAAGAACACAGTGTTCAGTATGGATTGCAACTCAACATCAATAAAACAAAAATCCTTACAACTGGGTCAGTATGCCACTTCATTAAAAAATAGAGAAAAGATTGAGGTTGTCCCAGATTTTGATTTACTTGGTTCTACAATCAACACCCGTAGAAGCAGTAGTCAAGAAATAAAAAGATGCATTGCATTGGGAAAAGCTGTCACAAAAGACCTCTTTAGGCCAGGCGTGGTGGCACACACCTGTAATCCCAGCAGCTTGGGAGGCAGAGGCAGGAGGATAGCAAGTTCGAGACCAGAGGCAGTCTGTGTAACTTAGCGAGACCCTGTCTCAAAAAGTAAAAAAAAGGGCCGGGCGTGGTGGCGCACGCCTGTCATCCCAGCGGCTCGGGGGGGGGCGGAGGCAGGAGGATCGCAAGTTCGAGACCAGAGGCAGTCTGTGCTAATTTAGCGAGACCCTGTCTCAAAAAGTAAAAAAAAAAAAAAAAATGGGCTGAGGTGCAGCTCAGTGGTCCAGCACTTGCAGAGCATGCAGGCGCGAGGCCCTGGGTTCAACCCCCGGTACCGCAAAAAAAAAAAAAAAAGACCTCTTTAAAGGGTTTAAAAGTAAATACATAACATTGAAGACAAAGGTGCACCTGACTCATGCGATGGTATTTTCAGTTGCATCATTGCTGTTGCTGTTAGGTGCCGTCGAGTCAGTATCCGACTCACAGGGACCCTCATGGTGTTTTCAATGGCAGACTGTATGGGGATTGCCTTGGGAGTGGATTGCCAGGCCCTTCTCCCAAGCTGCATCATAGGCTTGTAAAAACTGGACATTGAATAAGGGAGAAAGGACGAGAATTGATGCTTTTGAACTATGGTGCTGAAGATGAATTTTGAATATACCATGGACTGCCAAAAGAACCAACAGATCTGTCCTACAATAAGTGCAACCAGCGTGCTCCTTGGAAGCAAGGATGGCTAGACTATGTCTTATGTATTTTGGACATGTAGTCAGGAGGGTCCATTCCCTGGAAAAGGGCGACATGTTTGGGAGATGCAGAGTGGCAGGCCAACAACAACAACAAAAAAGGAAAACCCTCAACTAGATGTACTGACACAGTCTCTACACCAATGGGCTTAAACATAAAAACGTTCATGTAGCTGGCACAAAACCATGAAGTATTTCATTCTGTTATACATAGGACCACTCTGAGTCAATGGCACCTACCAACAACAATACTCAAAGCAACCTTTATTCCTGTTACATATTATTGCTTATGAGCTTGGAAATACTTGTCACTTTTTCCACAGCTCTGATTTCAATCTTTGTTGATGTACATTGGCATTAGTATTGGAGGAATTGGGGGCATTGGTATTTGTGGAGAAGAAATGGTTTTATTCTCTCCTTTTGAATAAATTCTTAAACTGTTCTATATGTAAATTATAGTTTATCTTTTACTGTAGCACCATCCTCAATACTTTATGTAGAAACTGAAATTCCCTATTTGTTCAGAATACACTAGAAAACAAAATATCATTTGACTGATTATAATATGCAAGTATGCAGGATGTGAATATTTAAATATGAGAATAAAGAAGGTACGTAACCCAGCCAGTGAAATGAAAGAAAGGGATGGCGTGGGAATCAGGCCTTCAACACATGAGCTGTTGAGGGACATTTCAGAGCCAACCCATAACAGCAGGATGTACATCTTAGAATGGGAAACTGAGGAAGGAAATGGAGGAGACAAGAACATACCAGTACAGAGCGGCGAAGACAGTTTGGGTCTCTGTGTGTGTGTGTGTGTGTGTGTGTGTGTGTGTGTGTGTGTGTGTGTGTGTGATGACATCTACATCTCACTGTTCTGGGGGACGGGTGGGCAGGAGACAGAGAGGGGGTGGAGAAAGAGAGAGGGGGAGAGAGAGAGAGGGAGAGAGAATAATTTCTCCCTCTAAACTGACCTAGGAGCCATTCCTGTCCCCAAGTGACAGAGGTGCTTGGGTGCCATGGCTCTGTCCACCAGCCTCCCACAAACAGAGGGTTGCTGGCGAGTTCGTGGCAGCCAGGGCACAGCCGGATGAGGTGGGACCTCAGCTCATTCACCCCGCCCTGCTGAAGAGGGGCCCAGCCAGCCTGTGGGATGAGCCGCCAGTCTGGCCCAGAGCCGACTTCTCGAGGCCCGAGCTGTCAATGCATGGCACTGGTCGTTCACCAGAGAAGGTTCCACTCGTGTGGATGCTGTCATCTTGACCCATTTGTTTTCTCATTTGATAGCATGCTTTACTCTGCTTTACTGAAATGTGACTTAGGTGCAGTGAAGCACACAAACTCTAAGCCTCTGTACTTTTCTACCTCGTTATATAGGATTCTTGGGCCCTCCTGGCCAAGATAAAGCCTGGCGTCTCTTCAGTGCTATCACCTGGAGCCCCCACGTCCCACTCTGCACTCCACCTATCACTGTCCCCAGGCTGCAGTGACTGCCCCCCCTCCCTAGCTCTCAGGGTCACATTCTTTTCTGAGGGCCTCTACCTTGACTGACCTTTACCCAACTGTCTTCCTGCCAGTGTCCCCTGTCCTTCCCCAATGTCCCCTACCTGCTCCCCGAGACCCTCTCCAGTGGTCCCAGGTGACAGCCTCCTGTGCCTCCCAGTGTTCTCAGGGGAAAGCGCATAGATCCGACTTCCAGAAGCTCACCCCTCCCCTGCAGAAGGTTCTGGAATCCTCTCAGTGACTTCGGGACTTTGGCAGTCCTTGGTCCCCCACAGAGAGTTGGGTCTGTTCCTAGCACAGACGGGGCAGACCACGAAGCCAAGGCCAGGGGTCCACCGGAGCCTCCCGCCCCAGCTCCTGTTTGGGGTGCAGAGGGGTGCGGGGACCAGGACGCCATGGAGCGAGGCGGGGAGGAGGATCCGACTATCGCACGCTCATCCCCGCGTGGAGGGGACCCGGCCCCTCCCCGCCAGGGCCACCCGCGCCGCCCGCCCCGCACGGCGCCGCCCACACTGCTCACCGCCTCCGCCGCGCCGGCGTCCGCCCTCGCCCTCCATGCGGCAGCCGCGCGCCTCCTCCGAGCCACGCGCACCTGGCGCCGCGCGGTTCCTCCCGCCGGGCCACGCGCGTCGCGC
Source organism: Pedetes capensis (assembly GCA_007922755.1). Lineage (NCBI taxonomy): Eukaryota > Metazoa > Chordata > Mammalia > Rodentia > Pedetidae > Pedetes > Pedetes capensis. Next base: position 28,407 of record VMDO01009808.1, read on the forward strand.
CGCCGCCCCCTGCAGCGCCCCCTGTGGCCGCCCCCGGCCGGGCCGCGCGCCCAGGCTGCTGGGGACCCATCCCGGCTGCCGGGACGTGCGCACCGAGGCGGCCCGCGGGCTGCTGCTCCTGTCTCCGCGGTGGCCTCGGCGGGCACTTGGCCAGAGGGACAACCCCGCGGGGACGGTCCCAACGTTGGAGAGGCTGTGCGGCACGCGTGAGCCCTGGCCGTGCGCGGGACCCCGCTGGGCACGTGGCGCTTGTCTCCAGGCAGGCCTGGCTCCTCCCATGCCATGACCGGGCCCCCATGTGGTCGCGTCTCATTAAAAACCGAAAAGCCAAAGAAATCTCTGAGGTCCCGGGTTCGATTCCCAGCACCGCAAAAAATGGGAGGAGGATATGGCAACCCACTCCTGAGGCAATCCAGAAATAATCAGCCATTGAAAACCCTGTGAGGGTCGCTATGAGCCCTCGGGACTCGACCACACCTAACAACAACAACAGGGTGGAGTAGTTTTAAATGGATTTCTGTATTATAATGCTTCTCAGAAAGCCTCTGGCGCCATATCCTTCTGTCCTTCCCCCTGACACTCGTCACCACGTGAGTTAAGGACTCTGCTGGCCTGTATCTTTTCTCTGCATCCCACCCAGGGTTGAGCACTTCTTGAGCGCGTGTCTGTGGCAGGCAGAGCAGACCAAAGGCGGGGCTTCTCCTAGGTTAGCCTCCTGGGAGTGTTCTTACCGCTACTGCTATCATGATCTCAATTCAGAGTCACAGAATCTTCCAGAAGCAGGAAGGATGCCCCTATGAGTGTGCCCTCAGAATCTCGGTCACATGGCACCTCAGTGGCGACTTGGAGGAACGCCCTACACCTGGGCATGAGATCTAAGTGGTCAGTCTTTGAAGGCTGTCGGGGGTAATAGGCAGGAAGAAAGCCTGTAGAGGGCTCTGCAGCCAGCCACTGCCAGCCCAGCCACGTGATTCCCCGCCACCTGTAACCTGAATATCAGCTTCAGCCTCTTGTGGGGCAAAGACTTTGGTCTGGAGATCAGCGCTTAGCCTAGGGAGAGCTTACCTGCTAAATCACTCCTCACTCTACGTTCATCCAGGAAAGATGATAAGACTGTGTGACACACACACCACTCCCAGCCATGGCAAAGGGCATTGTGTAGTGGATTCTGTGACCCGTAACCGCCTAGATTTCTTTTTTTTTTTTTTCTTTTCTTTTTTTTTTTTTTTTTTTTTTTTTTTTTTTTTTTTTTTTTTTTTTTTTTTTTTTTTTTTGTGGTACTGGGGGTTGAACCCAGGGCCCCCCGCCTGCATGCTCTGCAAGTACTGGACCACTGAGCTGCGCCTCCAGCCCATTTTTTTTTTTTTTTACTTTTTGAGACAAGGTCTCGCTAAGTTACACAGACTGCCTCTGGTCTCAAACTTGCGATCCTCCTGCCTCCATCTCCCGAGCTGCTGGGATTACAGGCATGCACCACCGCGCCCGGCCGCCTAGATTTCTAACCTTTGAAATGTCTGCCTCTGAGCCCAGTCCTTTGAAGACACTGGGACTCCATGAACCCCTTTTGGGCACAGGCCACAGGTGTAAAACATTTCTTTCCTTCCCCTGAAGGCTCAAACCCCACCATAAAGGTCACAGCCGACTTTAGCATGGGTAAGTGTGGCCCTTTACTACTGCCTGCCCTCACCTCTTAAAGGTGGAGCATCTTTACAATCTATGTCTATATTCTCTAGCTTTAATAAACGTATGCTATACTCTATACTGGGCTGGGATTTAGCTCAGTTGGTAGAGCCCTACGCTGCAGTCTCTGAGGTCCCGAGTTCAATTCCCAGCACCGCAAAAATGGGAGAAGGGCCTGGCAATCCACTCCCAAGGCAGTCCCAAAACTGTCTGCCATTGAAAACCCTATGAGGGTCGCTATGAGTCGGATACAGACTCGATGGCACCTAACAACAACAACAACAACATACTCTATACTGTCTGTAGCCATAGCACCAAGATCCCGGCGGATCTTGGAAGCTAAGCAGGGTTGGCCTGGTTAGTCCTTGGACAGGAGAATGCCTGAGAACACCAGTTGCTGCTGCAGGCTAGGGAGAAGGACCTGGCGATCCACTCCCACAATAATCTGCCATTGAAAACCCTATGAATCGCAGAGAAGCACTGACAATAGTGCTGAGTATGGCACAGTGTCAGGGAGTGTTTCACTCTGTTGTACATAGGGTCGCTATGAGTTGTACCTGAGTCAACAGCACCTCACAACAATAACAGCGTACTCTGTGCTATAATTTCTGTGTCTTGTATAAATTCTTTTAAATGGAGAAACACCGATGGACTGAGGTACCTGCTTCTGTTGTTGTTAGGTGTCTGTTCTTGTTAGGTGCCATCAAGTCACGTCCAACTCATAGCGACCCTCAGAGTTTTCAATGGCTGATAGTTTCAGGATTGCCACAGGAATGGATTACTGTGTCCTTCTCCCATGTTTGCGGTGCTAGGAATCGAACTCGGGACCTCAGGGACTGTAGAGCAGTGCTCTACCAACTGAGCTAAATCCCAGCCCATACTTGCTTCTAGGGAAGGGAAAGGTAATGGCTGCTGCCCAGGAAGGACCTGCCTGCCACAGGGCTCCTAGACCTACACTCTGGACCCACTCTCCCTTCTCTGGACGCATCCACTCATGCTCCTGTGTCTCCCCGGTAACAAGGCTGCACTATAAGGACCTCAAACCACTCTTCTGAAAGGATAATAAGCTCATATTTGGGGACAACATTTGTTGCATAAAACAATGCCTTTGGCTCCTACCAGTGACTGAAATTCGAACTCAGGCCACGAGGATCAAGAAGAGTAGCTGCGTCAGTCAGTTTTATTGTCGCTCTGACCAAACACCTGACAGAAAAATCTTAGGAGGAGAAAAGATTTCCTTGGAGTCCCTGCCTCAGAGAGCTCAGTGCGTGCCCTTGGTTGGAACATCTTGGCAACGCGAGCATACGACACAGGAGGAGGAGAGTGTGGGAGCCATAGGCCCGACATGAGTTAAGGCAATGCCTGCATAAATGGCTACCTGACAGACTGACCATACAGGAAGCTCTGCTACCTGTGGAGTAAGGAATCAGCACATCAGAGGCTTTGGTTCCCTCGTCGTCTCTTTAGGATTAATCTGTTTCTGCAATGCTAAGTTGATTGTTAACTTTTTGACTGCAGTTACCTTGTGAGCTGTCTCTTGTATCTCCCTGAGTTATTATATAAACAAGAGTTTAGAGAATAAAGTTTTGCTCAAGACCATCAGTCTTGGCCTCTTTGTCTCCTTCATCCTTGGCTCTCCCCTTCACCCGGCTGGACCACGGTAGAGAGAGTGGATAATACAGGAAGGGGCCAGGGCAAGGCACAGCCCAAGCACACATCCACACTGACCACATTCTTCCTGCAATGAAGCCCTGCCTGTCACCACCTCCCCACAGGGCCGGCAGGTTCTAAATCCATCCGGGGATCTGTCCACTCCTTAGGTCAGAGTCCTCACGATTTAATTGTCCCTGGAAACGCCTTCACGGGCACACCCAGAGGTGTGCTTGCCTAATCTCTTAGGTATTTCTCAAACTGACAGTCAATAAATCCTCCGTCATTCTGACCCGCAGTGGCACCACGAGATTTGGCTGGAGAAAAGCGGCTCTCTGAGGGAAATAAAAACGCTGTGCTCTCTTCTCATGCCTGGTCTCCATCTTCCTGTGCAGGACTGAAGACAGACGCCTGATTGGGAAGACCTTTGGGAGAAGGGCCTGGCAATCCACTCCCAAGGCAATCCCTAAATAGTCACCCATTGAAAACCCTATGAGGGTCACTATGAGTTGGATACTGACTTGACAGCACCTAACAACAACAACAACATCCCAAACTCGGGCTGGGATTTAGCTCAGTTGGTAGAGCGCCGCTCTGCAGTCTTTGAGGCCCTGACTTGGATTCCCAGCACCGCAAAATGGGAGAAGGACATGGCAACCCACTCCCAAGGCAATCCCGAACAGTCAGCCATCGAAAACCCTATGAGGAGCGCTATGAGTTGGACTCGACTCAATGACACCTAACAACAACAACAATCCCAAACTCACTGATCCAGTTGCCTAAAAGCACTCACACCCGTGAACCTGGCTGGCTGTGTTCTTACAATAGAAACAGCTCTTCTAGATGTGAACCAGAAAACTTGCTTTGCTTTCATAAAGTGGAACAAGGATCGGTACAGTGGTACACACACATACACACACACACAAATCTTTTTGAAAAGAGACAAAAAAGTAACAATGTCTGTCCTTTTTTCCCAAGAGAGAGGCAGTATCCAGTTATCCTAACTAGGCGGATAGACAAATGAGCAAATACTGACTTTTGTCCTGTGGTTTCAACTCAGAGAGGGTGGAATTGTTGTGCCAATTTGTTTATAGCCCATTTTAATAGCAAATTCATAGTAGTATTTTAATAGCAAACTTGCAGGACTACCACAGAAGACAGGTGACATTTAAAACATGCACAGGCACTTCCACGTAGGAGCAGGCGAGCTCAGAAAAGCAAGGTGAATGGATACAATCTACCAGATGATAAAAATATGCTACCCTTTAGTGGCCATCGATAAGGAATTTATCTATTTTTTAAAAATCCAAATGTCCAGAAAATTTTAACAGGTTTATTTACACTGGTTATAAAGTTGGACTGCTACAACTTGTTCCCTAAAATACTTTGATTTGCATTAATACTTGACATCCCCACATTCACACCAAAAATTCACTCGCAAATGAAGGTGGAAAAACTTCCAACACCTGATTTCTGTCCCCTGTCTTTCCACTCGCAATCATGTACATAGGTACCTTCTGACCCCATGGAGGGGGAAAAACCTGGTATTCAAAACTACCAATGACAAGAGGAAGAGAAAAAAACGTTCAGAATGAAATGTTTTCCCTCACCGTGGATTCTTAAGCACAATCTCCAGGTATGTGGTATGCGAGGTGCGTATCGTTGGCATGTTTCGCTCATGTTTGGCGTAGATAACACACGGGTTGGTATCTTCAAAAAGGCCAGCCAGATAGCCCTCGCTCACCTCCTGCAAAACACCAGTGGCCGTGCTCTGAAAGCACAGATCCGTTTTGAAGTCCTGCACAATTTCTCTCCAGACTCTGCCAAGGGAGTTTGTGAATCAGAAGTTCAGTGGAGTTCTGGCAGCGTCTAATACTGGAGTGCTGCAATACCAACCTATAACGAGGAGATTTCTTCACCCCTCTGATAGAGGGTGCACTCTTGGCGAATCTCTTTCTTTTCTTTCTTTTTTTTTTTTTTTTCCCCAGTGCTGGGGGCTGAATCCAAGGCCTCATGCTTGCATGCTTTGCAAGTGCTGGGCCACTGAGCTGCCCCCCAAGCTCTTTTTTTTTTTTTTTTTTTTTTTTTTTTTTTTTTTGACTTTTTGGGACAGGGTCTTGCTAAGTTACGCAGACTGCCTCTGGTGATCTTCCTGCCTCCACCTCCCAAACCGCTGGGATTACAGGCGTGCGCCACCACACCTGGCACGAATCTCTCTCTTAATAAGCCTGCATCTGTGTCTTGGATGTGTACTTTGATTCTTTTCTTAAGCGATTCTCTGCCTGGAGAAGCCCATGTCTGTATCTTGGGCATGTACTGTTATTCTTTTCCTGAACACCTCTTCTTTCTCTATGAATGTCACACTTAAATCTAAAATGTGTACTGCCTCTTATCCCTAATTAGTAAACTCACAACCTTTGTTTCCCTCCGGAAAAACTATAAAAGAGAGAGGGACGCACTCTTGGGAGCGGCGTTTGTAGCAGTGTTTGGGGGGAGCTTTACGCTAGCCCATTGCACCTCTGCTTTGGATGGCGCCCTCCTAGCTTTACCCCTTTTCCTTCTAGCTCAGGGAGCTGAGGTGTTACTGGTGCCTTCGGCAGGGCAGAGGCTGCCGACCTGTCATGCCCATTTTACTGATGAGGCTGCCCAGGATCTGAGGAGTTTGGTGAGTTGTTCAAGGTCACACAGTGCGGCAGCATGAAGAGGCCTTTTAAAAGATGGCAGCTGCCAGGGCCTCTCCTATACAATGTCGTCGCAATCTCCCAGGCTGGAGCTTTGGTTCTGCACTTTCCAGCTGTGCGCAGTGGTTCCAATGTGCAACTGATGTTAGCAAAACCTTGTGCTGTGCAATTGTGGGGCACATTAAAACCTCCCCCAGTACTCATCCTCTGACCCCTCCTGCAGTTTTCCCCATCAGCGTCAATGCTAGTGGAGACCCCTGTTTCCCAGCTGGGTTTGCACATTGGAACCACTGGGCCGAGTCAAGATAGTGCAGAACCAAAGCTCCAGCCCTAGAGATTCCGACGACATTGTGTAGGAGAGGACCTGGCAGCTGCCATCTTTTAAAAGACCTCCAGGCGACTCTGACATACAGGAAGAGGTAGGACCCGCTTAGGTGGTATGTTCGGAGTGGTCGTCATGGTTTTAGAACAGCGCCCTCCAGTGGCCATATGCTTTAGCATTCAGTCCGCAGCTGTGGCACTGCCCTGGCAGGTTAGGAAACCTTTGGGGCGGGGCTTAGCTTAGCGGAAGTGATGTCATTGGGGGCGGGCCTTTGGAGGGTTTTGTCTCCCAAACCCAAGGCTCAGGTCTCTCTTGTTCCTGACCAGCCACCCCATAAGGTCATCTAATAAAAGCCCCAACACCTCCACTGCCATCTGTGCCCGGCTGCTATTATGGACTGATTCTAACTTCTTGTTGTTAGGTGCGGTCAAGTCGTGTCCGACTCATAGCGACCCTCATGGGGTTTTCAATGGCTGTTTCTCGCGATTGCCTTGGGAGTGGGTTGCCACATCCTGCTCCCATTTCTGCGGTGCTGGGAATCGAACCCAGGACCTCAGAGACTGCAAAGCAGCACTCTACCAACTGAGCTAAATCCCAGCTGATTCTATGAGCTCCCAATTAACCTCTTCCCTTATAAGTTTGTATGGGTTGGTTTTTCAGCTGTAGTGACCTTACTAATACCGTGGTGCGACATGGGCACCCCAGTGCTTGGGGCTGAGTACTTCTTCGCTGCGGGATCCATCCCACACATGTTAGCAGACACCCCTAAATGGCCGGTCCCAATGCCCAGGTGTGACAACCAAAAATGTCTCCCCGGGAGGCAAAACCACCCCTGGTTTGAGCACCCCTGGGGCTAGTGATAAAGAGTGAGAGGAGAGAGGCCTCCCTGAACCCCAACACACAAGGCAGAGCCCAGCCTGGGCGCCTGTTGGAACTGCAGACTGCACGTGCCCAGCCCCCTCAGAACCACCACTGTAACGCAGGAACATGAAAGAGGCCATCACGGTTCCCCCACCCGAGATACTTACTAACAACGTTAGTTCGTGAAAACGCCAATTCCCCATCTGCCTCAGGAAAGACGTGAGAGTCTCAAGTGTCAAGGTGAGAAGGACAGGGGAAAGTCACCTGCCACCAGCCGCTTCCAGACAGGAGGACAGTGAGGGTGGTTGCTATATTTTGTTTGTTGCAGTAATAGGAGTTGAACCCAGGGCCTCGCGATTGCATGCTTTGCAATTGCTGGACCACTGAGCTGCGCCCCCGGCCCTTTTTTTTTTTTTACTTTTTGAGACAGGGTCTCGCTAAATTACACAGACTGCCTCTGGTCTCGAACTTGCGATCCTCCTGCCTCCGCCTCCCCAGCCGCTGGGATTACAGGCGCGCACCACAGTGCCCAGCAATGGTTGCTTTCTTGAAGCTGGGCTTTCAGGAAGGGGAGCAGGCAGCCACGTGACCACTGGGGGACACCTAAGGCAGGGCTGCTGGGGAGGATGGGGCAGAGGGTTGGGGGAGAACTGAGAGTGGGGAGTCTTGAAGACGGTTCTGATCAGAGACCCGGCAGCGATCTGGCTGCATTGACACAGGCGGCCCTTTCCTTGTGCACCTGCCCTCTGGCCACCTTGCAATGAGCCTTCAGGCTGCTGTGTTTCCTGCCGGGTGCACAGGGGCTGCCCTTGGGGTAAAAATAATAAAGAGCTGGGCACAGTGGCACACGCCTGTCATCCCAGCGGCTTGGGAGGTGGAGGCGGGAGGATTGCAAGTTCGAGACCAGAGGCAGTCTTCGTAACTTAGGGAGACCCTGTCTCAAAAAGTAAAAAAAAAAAAAAAAAAAGGGCTGGGGGTGCAGCTCAGTGGTCCAGCACTTGCAGAGCATGCAGGCGCGAGGCCCTGGGTTCAACCTCCAGTACCACAAATAATTAATAATAATAATAATAATAATAATAATAATAATAAAGAAATAAGCTTCAGGCAGGCTAGCCGAGGCCCTTAGGAAATGAGGTGGCCACATCCCTTCTAGGGCTGTGGGGACAGAGGGCAGGCGCACCAGCTGCACAGCACCTTGCTTTCCAGAGACACCAGCTCCCCAAGGAAATCAAGGTTGACCTTCACGGGAAGGTCACAAAAGCCGGGCGGTGGGGGACACTGTGGACACAGGGCCAGGATGGCGGCCAGTGGCCGGTATTCAGCTCGGCCCGCACATCTGTTTCCTATGACTCCCTCCCCTCTCTGCCTTTGCTCCTCCCCAGCACCCGGCTACCATAGCATTGTTGTCAGGTGCCGTCCAGTCGGTATCTGACTCATAGCAACCCTCATAGGGTTTTCAATGGCTGACTGTTTCGGGATTGCCTTGGGAGTGGACTGCCAGGTCCTTCTCCCATTTTTGTGGTGCTGGGAATTGAACTCGGGACCTCAGAGACTGCAGCACAGTGCTCTACCAACTGAGCTAAATCCCAGCCCCCCACAGCATTAGACAGTGGCTTTTTAATATGTTAGTTACCTGCACCATCCTCCCCTCTTTTCTGGACTCAAGGAGAAATGGTCTGTGACCCTGAGTTCCAACCGCCCAGGCCAGGCCCGAGTCAGGTGGCACTCCATAAATATTTGTGGAGTGGCTGAATAAGTGAGCAAGCAAACAGGTGAAGAATACAAGTTGATTTTCACTATAACCATAGGAACCACCTCTTCCTTCTTCCCCTTCCTTTGACGGTTTGGCTCACTGTAAATTTACCTGCTTCCTTTTTTTTTTTTTTTTTTTTGTGGTACTGGGGGTGGAACCCAGGGCCTCAGGCCTGCATGTTCTGCAAGTGCTGGACCACTGAGCTGCACCCTCAGCCCATTTTTTTACTTTTTGAGACAGGGTCTCGCTAAGTTACACAGACTACCTCTGGTCTCGAACTTGCGATCCTCCTGCCTCCGCCTCCCAAGCTACTGGGATGACAGGCGTGCGCCACTGTGCCCAGCAATTTACCTGCTTTCTGAAAGCGACACAGGGTTTCCCCGGTAAAGTTCAAGACGAATGTCTCAGTGTCCCCATTGCTGGGGGGACTCAGTCTCTCTTCTCCTCTTTTCTCTTTCTCTGTCTCTCTCTTTCTCTCATTTTTTTTTTTCCAATACTGGGATATTTGCAAATGCTAGGCAAGTGCTCTGCCATGGAGCTAGACCCCCAGTCTCTTTTTCATTTTTCATTTTGGGACAAAGTCTCACTAAGTTGCACAATCTGCCTCTGGCCTGGAACTTGTGATCCTCCTGCCTCAGCCTCCTGAGTCACTGGGATTGCAGGAGTGTGCCACCATGCCCAGCCTGCAGCCATTCTACTGTGGCGTCCGATCCCATCAGATCTAAGAAGCTAGGCAGGGACAGGCCTGGTTAGTACTTGCATGGGAGACCACCTAGGAACACCAGGTGCTGTAGGCTTGGGAGAAGGACCCAGAAATCCACTCCCAAAAAACAGTCCACCACTGAAAACCCTATGAATAGCAGAGAAGCACTGACAATAGTGTTTCACCTATTGTACATAGGGTCGCTATGAGTCAGACACCAACTCGATGGCACCTAACAACACAGTGCCCTGCCATTTTCTTCTCTTTCCGAGACCCTAAACATGGCTTTTACAAATACCTCCTAGTTCTTCTAAGAGTTCAGCTCACCAAATGCATCTACCCATCCATGAGTTTCACTCATTCCTATGTTCAATGACAGTATTTATTGAGTGCCTACTGTCTTCCAAGCCGCATGCTAAGCGCTGAGAGAGGTAAGCCACACTATATCTATGCCAGGTAAACCTTCCCCGGGTCATGGAAAGGGGGGGTATTGGGACCCCATCTTACAGGGAAGAGCTGTCCCCATGCTGGCTGGAGAGCTGCTCACAGGAGCCTCGTGAGGCCACAGCACTTGAGCTCATTTTTTAGGGCATGAAGGAAACAAAGGCCTTGTGGATACCTGAGGCCCTCCTGGGGGCGGGGCTGAGAGTGGCCTTCCCCCTGGGGTTTCAGGCGAGCTTCGGGTGCTCTGCCCTGCTGGTGCAGGTGGGTAGGTGGTGGTAAGAGAGAGACTCGGGCAGGGCCTGCAAGGCCCAAGGGGTTGATGGGAGAACCAGCAGCGTCCCAAGAGTGAGAAAAGCAGAACACAGAACTGTGTGCATGGCACAGTGTCAAGGAAAGTTCTGTTCGGTTGTATGTAGGGTCGCTGTTAGCCTCTCTCTCTCTCTCTCTCTCTCTCTCTCTCTTTCCCTCTCTCTCTCTCTCTTTCTCTTTCTCTCTCACACACACTCTCTCACACACACAGACACAGCCTTTTAAATTTTTGGTTGTCTGGGCCCTGGAACTGATTTAAGGAGACTGTAGAAAGCAAAGAGAAATATAGACAAGCAACCATTCATTCACTGACTCAGAAAAGCGTTATCGAGCATCTTACAGGAGCCAGTTCTCATGCGGGATCCTGGTGGGAATTGGGGTTCCACTCACTGCCTGGGACAGGACAGGCTAGTCGGCAACGTAGGGGTGAGTGTGCAGGGAATATTTTCCTCCTTCTTCAGGAAGCCTGGGAGGGCTCCCCGGGGGAGATGAGGGCTGGCTAGGAAATGGAGGATGAGAGGCAGTGACTGGGTGGGGTGTTTGGGGAAGGTGCGTACAGGAAAGGGGTGCCACCTGGACCTTGCTAAGGGGAGCCCATGGTCCAGCAGCACTGCCTCGTCAGCAGGCTTGTCAGAAGGACTCTGCCCGGACCCACAGAATCAAAACGGGAATTTCAGCAAGATCCTCCGAGGGTCCCTGTGCGTGTTTAACCCCTGGAGCCTGACCTAGAGGATTCTGGGCAAAGAAATCTGCAGAGGCTTTGGAGGCAAGAGGGAGTCCAAAACCAATGGGGGAAACCGCGTGGGGGCAAGAGAGCGGGAAGCCTGCGAGAGGGGCTGACAGGCCAGCCTTCAGAAGTGCAACCCGCGAGGCTGCCCTTGACCTCCTGACCTGCACACGCTTCAGGTTTCAGTTCCTTTTCCTTCTGTCCCCTGGTCTCCTGTGTTTCCAGGGGTGAAGATGCAATCCACAGGCCAGCCATGGACTTAGAGAATGTCACTTCATTGAGTGAGTGATTTCCCACTCTGGGGCCAGGGTATAAATGTTCTCTTTGACGGTCCTTTCTGATAAGTGCGCAGAGTTCAGCTAAGCAATCGCAGCACTGGCGCCTTACCATATAAGAAGCTCACCAAGCGCCAGGCACGGTGGCGCACGCTTGTAATCCCAGCGGCTGGGGAGGTGGAGGCGGGAGGATCGCAAGTTCGAGACCAGAGGCAGTCTGCGTAACTTAGCGAGACCCTGTCTAAAAAAGTACAAAAAAATGGGCTGAGGGTGCAGCTCAGTGGTCCAGCACTTGCAAAGCATGCAAGTGCAAGACCCTGGGTTCAAACTCCAGTACCACAAAAAAAAAAAAAAAAAGAAAGAAAGAGAGAGAGAGAGAGAGAGAGAGAGAGAGAAGCTTACCAAGCTAATGTGGCAAAGCAAACTTGAAACCTCAAGAAAGAAATGGACCGTGGAAAAGAAGGGACAGCTCACAGAGTAGGTGATGTTAAGAAGGAAAACAAAGGAAGGTTACAAATCAAACAAGGCAGTGCCTCTCTTCTGGTTTGTATCCGACAGCTGTCATCACTCCAGCAGAAAAACCAACAGAAACAAACTTAAGAAGGAAAGAGGCTTCTTTGAGGGCTCAGAGTTAGAAGCCTCATCCATCATGGTGGCAGGACCCACGGTGGACAACCTCACATCTTCCTGAACAGGAAGCAGAGAGAACAGAGCCACAAGTCCAGGATAGTACCTTCCAAAGCCCCACAGCTACTGACTCCACCCAGCTAGACCCACCTCCCAAATTTCCACAATCTCTCAGGACAACGCCAAGAGCAGGGATACAATGTTAAGGCACATGGTCTTTGGATGACATGGTTTAGATCTAAAACGAATACAATGTTAAGGCACGTGGTCTTTAGACTCCACGGTTTAGATCTAAAACGTCCACCAAAGATCATGTGTTTCAACGTTGGGCTCCCGGCAGATGACGCTGTCCTGGGAAGTTAATGGAGCTCTGCAAGGTAGGGTCTGACTTTGAAGAAGTAGGTCCCTGAGGGTTGGCCTTTGCAGGTTTTTACTTGGAGGGGTCCCACTAAGTTACACAGACTGCCTCTGGTCTCGAACTTGCGATCCTCCTGCCTCCGCCTCCCGAGCCCCTGGGATGACAGGCGGGCACCACCGTGCCTGGCGCTTGGTGAGCTTCTTATATGGTAAGGCGCCAGTGCTGCGATTACTCAGCTGAACTCTGTGCACTTATCAGAAAGGACCATCAAAGAGAACATTTACACCCTGGCCCCAGAGTGGGAAATCACTCACTCAACGAAGGGACATTCTCTAAGTCCATGGCTGGCCTGTGGATTGCATCTTCACCCCTGGAAACACAGGAGACCGAAGGAAAAGGAACTGAAACCTGAAGCGTGTGCAGGTCAGGAGGTCAACGGCAGCCTCGCCGGTTGCACTTCCGAAGGCTGGTCTGTCAGTCCCTCGCACTTGATTCCCGCTCTCTTGCCCCGACGCGGTTTCCTCCATTGGCTCTGGACCCCCCCCCCTTGCCTCCAAGCCTCTGCAGATGCCTTTCTACAGATCTGGTCCCTCTCTCTGCTCTCAGCTTCCTGATCACAAAGATGTGAGGTTCTGTGCCACAAGCCCTCCCATCTGCCACCGCCATGCCTGCCCCACTAACGTTATGGATCGATCCTCTAACTGTGAGCCCCCAATAAATATTTCCTCCCATATGTTTGCTTCCATTGGTTTCTCTGCCACAGGAACACGCCAACTGGCTAATAGAGGCTGTAACATTACCAAGGGTTTAATAAATAATAATGTTAATTACCCCCACATGACTGTCAGTCTTGTCGTGCTGTGGGGCTCGCCTGTTGCTGTGATGCTCAAAGCTATGTCACCAATATTTCAGGTACCAGTGGGCCGCCCATGGTGGACAGGTCTCAGCTGAGCCTCCAGACTAGACAGACTAGGGAGAAAAACCCAGCAACCCACTCTCAAAACAATTAGCCATTGAAAACCCTGTGAATAGCAGAGAAGCACTGTCAAATACAGTGCTGGTAAATGAGCCCCCCAGTCTGGAAGGCATTCAGGAAACAATTAGGGAAGAGTTGCCTCCTTAAAATAGAGTTGACCTTGCTGGGTACAGTGGCGCACACTTATAATCCCAGCAGCTCAGGAGGCAGAGGCAGGAGGATCGCAAGTTCAAGACCAGAGGTAGTCTGTGTAACTTATCGAGACCCTGTCTCAAAAAGTAAAAAAAACGGGCTGGGGGCGCAGCTCAGTGGCCCAGCACTTGCAAAGCATGCCTGCTCAAGGCCCTGGGTTCAACCCCCAGTACCGCAAAAAAAAAAAAAAAAATAGAGTTAACCTTAATGATGGAATGGAGTAAAGCCCCTGAGACCTCCATTTGCTGAGGTGGCACAACTCAAAACAAGAAGAAACACAGTGGCTGCAACAGTGGGCTCAAACAAGATTGTATGCATGGCACAGTGTCAAGGAGTGTTTCATTCTGTTGTACATGGGGTCACTATGAGTCAGACCCGACTAAAAGCACCTAACAACAACTATAACAACAATGTAAATTAAGCAAAGATATGGAATCAACCAAAGTGCCCTTCAACAGAAGAATGGATAAAAAAAGTATGGTATATATACACAATGGAATACTATTCAGCAATCAAGAAAAATGAAATAGGGTCATTCGCAGCAAAATGGATGGAATTAGAGAAAATTATTTTAAGTGAACGAACACGAGCTCAGGAAGAGAAACAACACATGTTCTCACTCATATGAAGGAGCTGATTCAAAATTACAAGAAGGAAAATCCTACTCAAAGGTCGGATCATAATAAAAGGGGGGAGGGAAGATAAGAATGAGGTCAATATAAATGGACTAGAAATCGCATGTAATTGTTCTAACAAGATAAAAACAAAGACCACTACAGGAAAGGTTTCTATCTTAAACAGAACTGGAACCCAAGGACATATAGAAAAAATACTACATAGTAAAAGATAGAGAAGACTTGGATGGAAACTTAGATGGGAAGGGGGGGAGGGTAAGGGGTAACCTGTATGAATAATGTTTATCAAATTGCATATATGAAAATTGTCACAATGAAAAGCATGTCAAAATGAATCACATTATGATGTACATTAAAAATTTCTAATAATAAAAAAAAAAGTCAGATGGCCAATCCGGACATTCTCCTTGGAATAATATCTGAGCAGATGGAGCCCCGGAGTCAGGGACGCTATTTCCTCGAGCCACCTACCTGAGTTGTCCAAACGGTTAAAGGAAAGGGCAATGAAAACGAGGATAGAGATAACATATCGTCTGAGTGGATCTCAAACACTGTCCAAACAATCAAAATGTTAATTGGGCATTGTAGTGCTTACCAGGAAAAGTCTGGGGCTGCTGCCTTTCATTGCCCAAGACAAACCATAATTTCCTGAGTGTGGTTTAGAACTGGTTCTGGCTGGATGGAAGTGGTAGGCTGAATTACTTTCCCCACACTTCAGGGATCTAAGCCATGTCAGCTGAGCAGCTGCTGTGATCTAGGTGGGGCAGATTTGGCCTGCCTGGAGCAGCTGGCTCGGACCCACTTGTTCTCGGGGTGCTGAGATTCTGTTTTATACCAGGGATTGCATGATGATCATTCCTCACTCGAGGTCCAGAACCGGACCACAGGCACCTGGAGACTGGAGGGCGCCAGGTATGCAGTAGTGGAGGTCCCTTCAGGCCAGACTGGTGGTGGTTGAGTCTGGATTTCCTTCTGTGGACTCAGGGAGCCATAGCAAGTGACACAGCCCTGAAGATGGTGCCAAGGAGCAGAAGCCTGAGGGCTGGTAGGTAAACAAGGAAATCAACCCAAGGGTTCAAAAGACAGGGGGACGGAACAACCTTAGTGAGCATGGAAAGCTCTGAGCGGTAGAGGAAGTAGGAACAAAGGATTAATGACTGCTGAGGTGGGAATGAAAGGAAGGGAGGAGGTCTGAAAGACCCTCAATGTGGGTGGCCAAGGTTGCTGCCATCCATCAAGACAGACAAGGAAACAGGCTCAAGGGGCCACAAGGAAACAATAGGCTGGGGGTGGGCGGGGCAAGAACACACCTTGTTTCCAAGCATGTCTACTGTCCTGTGCTAAGCTGCAGAGGAAAACCTCACGGGCTGTGCACTTCCTGGTGTGTGTCTGCCACAATCCAAATCGCAAACAACCATCGCAAACCTGTTAGAAAACAAAGAGCCGCTTCAAGAATAAACTTCTCTTTGGCATAAGAGGAAATAAACAGAGAAATTAGAGAATTTGTATAAAATAAGAAGGCATCACATGTCAGGATGTTGTTGCTGTTGTTGTTGTTGTTAGGTGCCATCAAGTATCCAACTCATAGCAACCCTCATAGGGTTTTCAATGGCTGATTGTTTCGGGATTGCCTTGGGAGTGGGTTGCTACGTCCTTCTCCCCATTTTTTTGGTGCTGGGAATTGAACTCAGGACCTCAGAGACTGCAGAGCAGCTCTCTACCAACTGAGCTAAATCCCAGCCCCCTTGTCAGGATGTAGGGGCTTTAATTGTTTCATTAAATCAGTGTGCAGACTTGACACAGGACACAAAGGAGCTTCTGTCTCAGTAATAATAGAAATAAAAACTGAGATATAGTGGAAAAGACTGTTCAGGTAGAACCTCTAATAGAGGCCTTCTCTCAAGAAGAGAAGGGGGCGGGTAAGGGTGCAGAGGGAGTGTGGGAGCAGCACTCGCAGACAGGACAGTCCCCCCCCAAATCAGAGACTGCTGGAAACTGATTGCAGCAAATCAGGTTGCTGGAATGATCTAGGGTCTGCCAATTGCTCATTAGCCGTGAGGATGGCAGGGGTTTTTTTTTTTGTTTCTTGTGTTTTTTTTGTTTGTTTGTTTTGTTTTGTTTTGTTGTTGTTGTTTTGTTTTATTTTGTTTTTTAATCTTCTGTACTTAGGGGTGGACCCTGGGCCTCACACCTACTTTGCAAGCTCTCTGCCACTGGGCTGCACTCCCAGCTCATTTTTCATTTATTTATCTGGAGCCAGGGTCTAAGTCACGAAGGCTGCCTCTGGCCTCAAACCTGAGATCCTCCTGTCTCTGCCTCCCTAGTTGCTGGGATGACAGGCATGAGCCCCTGCACCCAGCCGAGGGTGGTATTTTTAAAAGAAATTTCTTCCTCGTGTAATACGTGAATCCGCGGTCAGTTAGTCCTTGGAGACCTCGCGGTGCCAGCCTGCACCTGGTGGGTTCTGTCTGCACAGTTAGAGTAGGAGGAAGGGGAGAGAGACAAGGAATGGGCACATCCCATACATTATTGACAAGGGAGGATTTTACTTTAGTGGATAACAGATTATTAATTAAAGGCTCAAGAACATATCTGCCTCTTGCCTATCTCCAAAAGAGTCCCTGTCTACTTCAATAGGAATATTTATTGCCACGGGTGTTAGTCAGGCTGTGTATCTCTGTAGCAAAATACCTGATAGAAACAAATGTAAGGGAAGAATGGTGTATTGGGGCTCACAGTTTAGAGGTTTCAGCCCACGGCAGCAGGAAGGCACGACGGTAGGGCAGGCGTCAGGGCCTGTGACAGAGGGCTTCCTCACATCATGGCAGTCAGACGCTGAGAGAGGAACTGGAACTGGGGGCCTACATAAAACCTCCAAGGGCCCGCCTCCAGGGACTTCCCGAAGGTCTACAGTCTCCCAGGACAGTGGCCCCAGTGGGGGGCCAAGCATCAAACACATGATCTTGGCCGCATCTTTTGGATTCCAACCGTAACACCACTGGAACAGTGGCTCATTTGACAGTAGCCCCTGTCCGATCTCCCTTCCTTTTTGCCATCAGCTCCTCCCCAATCCTCTCTGCTGAAGAGAAGCCCTTCCTCAGTAACCAATCAACTGGCTGCGAGAGAGTCAAGTCGCTGGTGAGGTTCTCAGAGAAGAGGAAAGGAGCCCCACTGGTGGAAGAGGAGGGCG
Organism: Pedetes capensis; assembly: GCA_007922755.1. Classification (NCBI taxonomy): domain Eukaryota; kingdom Metazoa; phylum Chordata; class Mammalia; order Rodentia; family Pedetidae; genus Pedetes; species Pedetes capensis. Next base: position 45,790 of record VMDO01009808.1, read on the forward strand.
CCACCGAGCACATGGACTCCCTGCCCATGGTCTCTGTCCTTCCCTGTCCTTCCCTCTATCCTCTCATAATAGCTCTTTGTCCTCTAAAACCCTCTGAGATAGAGACAGTCTCCTCTGTCTTCTTCGGGATGGTTGTTGTTGTTGTTAGGTGCCGTGGAGTCGGTATCCGGCTCATATCGACCCTCATAGGGTTTTCAATGGCTGACTGTTTCACGATTGCCTTGGGAGTGGGTTGCCATGTTCTTCTCCCATTTAGCGGTGCTGGGAATCAAACTCGGGACCTCAGAGACTGCAGAGCAGCGCTCTACCAACTGAGCCAAATCCCAGCCCCTCTTTGGGGTTGGCTTTAAATAAACCTGTTTCCTTCCACTACTTCCATCTCTTGGGTTTTCAATACAGGCATGAGCAGCACAGACCTCAGATTCCGGTAACATTTTGGGCAGAGCCAGCCAGGAGAAAGAGCCTAGACCCTGAGCGGTATGACCCTCTGGGTTTCCACGGTATGAGGGGCAGGATACTAGCAACTGCCCAAGGAAAGGGGCCTCAACTGCTGCTAGCTACCTGAGCCTAGACTCAAAACTCCAGGGTGGCCGGGCGCAGTGGTGCACACCTATAATCCCAGAGGCTTGGGAGGCGCAGGCAGGAGGATCGCAAGTTCAAGACCAGAGGCAGTAGTGTAACTTAGCGAGACCCTGTCTCAAAAAGTTAAAAAAAAAAAAAAAGGGCTGAGGGCGCAGCTCAGTGGCATAGTACTTGCAGAGCATGCAAGCACAAGGCCCTGGGTTCAACCCCCAGTGCCAAAAACAACAACAACAACAAAAAAAAAAAAAAAAAAAAAAAAACTCCAGGGATTTCCCAGCAGTCATTTTACACTTTGCATGCTGGGGATTTTCGTTTCTTTCCTGCTCACAGATTTGGCTGTCTGTAAAGACTTTGTTGAGGGATAGAAAGGGATTTAGGTTTGGGGTGTTCTGCCGGGCTCCACCCTGGGCTCCAGGTTGTATGGAGAGCACTCATTTTGTTCCCCTAAGTACTGCCTGAGGGGCTGGGATTTAGTTCAGTTGGTAGAGCACTGCGCTGCAGTCTCTGAGGTCCCGAGTTCGATTCCCAGCACCACAAAAATGGGAGAACGACGTGGCAACCCACTCCCAAAGCAATCCTGGAAACAATCAATCAGCCATTGAAAACCCTATAAGGGTAGCTATGAGTCGGACATGACTCGATAGCACCTAACAACAACAACAACAAGTACTGCCTAGGTGACCTAGCTGAATTTCTCCCCTACTCTAATCTTGCTTATCTTGGGGACTGGATGCCTGAGGACCAGCAATTCCTCTTTACACGCCAGCCTAAACTGGTGGGATCTAAGGTGAAGGCCAGGCTGACCGCCAGACAACCTCTAACTTCATTACGATCCCCTCTGCAGGCTAAATCCCCTCTCCAGCTCCACGACAGTTGACAACTGCCATGGCAATGACTGGAAAGAACCAGAAAAGCAGAGAAGAGAGAGGTGGCCCTCTAGTTCCTGGAAACATGATACAAAACTAATAGAAATCATCAGTTTCCATACTCACAAACAACACCTAGGAGATCTCATGAGAGAAAGCGCTTCATCAGCAATAACAAAAAGATAAATATACCTAGGGCTGGGATTTAGCTCAGTTGGTAGAGCGCTGCGCTGCAGTCTCTGAGGTCCCGAGTTCAATTCCCAGCACCGCAAAAATGGGAGAAGGACCTGGCAACCCACTCCCAAGGCAATCTTGAAACAGTCAGCCAGTGAAAACCCCAAGAGGGTCGCTTCGAGTTGGATACCGACTCGACGGCACCTAACAACAACAACAACAAAAAAAAAAGTATATACTTAGAAATACATTCAATACAAAACTGGGAAGACCGATATGCAGTAAATTTTAAAATGCCCCTAAAATTCATAGAAGAAGAGATGAATAAATGGAGATACATTTCCTCTTCTTAGATAGGATAATTCCGCATCAGAAAGATGTCAAGTTTCCCCAAGTTAAAATATAAATTTATGTGACTCTAATAAAAATTCCAAAATGCACTTTTGGAGGGAATGTCTATCATACCTACATAAAAATATAATAATTGCCATGTTGAAAGCTCTGAAAAAGAAGGGTAATACGAAGGAAAGAGCCACCATTACCACCATTACCTTACCATTACCTTACTCCCCCTGCCTCCAGCCACCCCCCACCCCTCAGACCACCTCCCTTCTTTATCTCTTGGGGAGGTGGCTCCGAGGCTCAGGTCTCCTCCCTCACGTTTGGCCAGTCCATGATTGACTCATCTTCTTTTGACAGCTCGGGGATGGGCGCGCCCCACGGCCTGGTTCCGCGGCAGAGACCCCCTGGCACTGTGTGATTGGGGTGACTGTGCCCAAGCAGGCGTCTCCCTGGGGAGCAGTGACTTTGTGTGCTGTGGCAGGCCCGGCAACCTCAACATTTGAAGAAGTAGGCAATGGTCTCAGCCCAGCACATCAGCAAAACTGGGTTATTTTGGGGAACTGAGCCCCAGATGATGGTCTTAGGTACTGGGACTTTGGCAGGAGCAGGGTATGTGGGTGGTGAGGTAAAAACAAAAGGGATGTTGCCTGCAAGTGGGAGGGCTGTGGGTTGGGGCGCCCTCTGGTGGCCAGAAGAAGGTCAACAGGACAGCCTCTGCATACGGTACACACTCCAATCCTTAGTGGGAGGCAGAGTGATGTGTCTGCATCTCTGGGGACTCAGGGCAGATTTGGGTGATGTGGCGCACACATCTCCCAAGCCCATATTTTTGCATCACTTGTAAGGCAGCCTTCCAACCTGAACCAGAGTACAGTTTCCCTGCACTGGGGACGCAGCAACTGGGGTGACACTTAGGAGAAAAGGGGTCTCCATGAAGTGCCAGTGTGTGGGGCCATCTGCTGGGGCTTAGCAAAGCATAGGGATGGGGCCCTATCCCAGGGTCTGCGCCCTCTGCGGCAGGAGAAGGGTTGGTTTGGGGGTGACCTGTGGCCATGGTGAGATTTGCCGGCGTCTCTGGCTCCAGGGAGACCAATTCCCTCAACGACTCTCAGGCTGGGGTGTGAGGTCTGGGTGGCATCACCTCTGCCAGTGGCCTTCTGAGTTCAGGTGTGTCCTCTGCAGAGCAGCCATTGAGTTGGAGTGGCGTTCCCACGCGGCCACCCCAGAAGGGAAGTGGGAGACCTGGGGTCAATTCACGAGTCCCTCTCAGAGTTTCCCCGCTGCACTCCCTACGACACTGTGCACAGCCTGCGGGCCCCTGGGGGTCCTTGGGGGAGTGTCTAGGGAAAGCCAGAGACAGCGCTGGTCAGTGACGGACAGGGGCCACTGTCCCTACACAGGAAGGGCAAGCACTGGGGAACCAGCAAGTCCCTAGCTTAGGGGGTCAGGGAGGTTGGCCTTCTCACAGGCCTCGAAAAGGGGTTGAGGGCAGCCCTGCTGGGGCAGTGGGGGGAGCTGTGCTGGGGCTGTTACAGCTCTTCTGCCCTCTCAGGGGTGGGGGCCCCAGGACAGCGCTGCTGAAGAGCAGAGGACATGAGGAGAGGCCACCGACCTGCAATAGCAGGAGCTGGGCTCCACCCTCTCCTCTTCTGCAGGACCAAGAGGGAGGAGCAGGGGAGCCACAAGGGCCCTTGAGTCCCCTCCCACCCCCAGGCTGTGGCTTTGGGGACTCCCTGCCCCACTTAGGACTCATGTCTGGCTTCTTCCTTTCCTGCCGGCCACAGCGTCTATGGCGGAAAAGGCCTGTTAGCCTGTCAGTGCTTCCTGCGGGCTGGAGGGAGACAGCCTGGTGGCTGGGGCTCTGGGACGGGACAACCTTTCGGAGTACCCTCTGGGTGGGGACGGGCGGTCTGTGGAGGGGGCACTCAGCAAAATGGCAGCCGAGCTGCAACGCGTGGTGCCAACTGCACGGAGCAGAGGTCCAGCCTCGCCTGGGGTCTTCAGCTCTCCCTGAGCCTGGGGGCTATGCCGCCGAGGGGCTGTCTGCAGATTTAGGGGTGCCGTTCGACAACGTCACTGCTGCCCTGAGGCGTTCCCTTTCTGGGGACCTCCACTCATGGGGAGTTGACAGATCTTTGTCTCGGTCACCGAAAATCACTTCAGGACAATACAGAGATGAAGCAGACAGAGTTCTGAGTGTGTTAGACAAGGGGTGCCCACATCAGAGGGGTGCGGCGTCTAGAGGGGGCGCCTTTGGGGTCTTCGTGACAGGTGTGTATTTGTAGGTGTAGCATGTTCTTTGGGCTGTGGTTGGCCAAACTTAAAACGTTTTACTTGCTTTGTGTCTTAAGTAAGCCTTATAACTGCTTGGATTTTAAAATATCCTTCTGCATTTTTTTTCTAGACCCAAGTCAATTTGATAATTAATTCTTGAATGTATAGGGTCGCTATGAGTCAGACGGGCTGGGATTTGGCTCAGTTGGTAGAGCGCTGCACTGCAGTCTCTGAGGTCTCGAGTTCAATTCCCAGCACCGCAAAAATGGGAGAAGGACCTGGCAATCCACTCCCAAGGCAATCCCGAAACAGTCAGCCATTGAAAAACCCTGTGAGGGTTGCTATGAGTCGGATACCGACTAGACGGCACCTAACAACAACAACAACAGTGAGTCAGACACTACCCGATGGTACCTAACAACAACCACCTTCCCCCAAACCTCATTTCATTAGAAAATGCTAGGACCATCAAGCCAATAGGGAGGTCCCACAGAGAGGAGCAGGGAGAGACAGGAGACCTGATCCTGGTAGTCAGACCACTGACTACCTTGGGGTTACCTTGGGGTCGGAAGTTTGAAGAAGCTCCCTGGAAAGATCTCCAGGGAGAAAGAACAGTTGCCCAGATGGGCAGAAGGCACGGCTGCTGGAGTCTCCTACCAGTCTCGCATAGGCAAAGGAGAGAAAGGAGTGAGAGAGGCGGCAGTGTAGCGAGGGGCCAGTTTCTAAGGAGTTTTGGGTCCGATGTGCTGCCTATGGAAACTTACTTCTCCAGGGTTCTCCAGGGCTCCAGGGTGGAGCCAAGTCATTCCCACTGGGTCTTGGGGAGTGGACTCTCTTGTCAGAAAGAGAGGGGCACAGGGTGTGGGCCAATCACATCCTTATGTATGCCCTCCAGGCAAACTTTATTTCTCCATCTTACCCAGCAATGGGGTTCATAAGCTGGGGGAAATCCTGTTCTTTGGTGTCAGAGACACTCATGAAAAATCTAGGGGAATTTTGGCGACAGGAGAGAGAGACAGACGGAAGTAGAAAGGTCAGCTTCTCACCCAGTGGCGCCAGCGGACAGAGACTTCCTTCCTCAGCCTTTGGACTCACGTGGAAGTGTAGCCTTGACCAGAGGTCCTCAGTTACAGACGGGGAGTTCTCTTTCCATAGAGAAGCCTTAGCAGGAGTGGAAGAGGAGAGAAAAAGTTCTTTGCTCACCCTTAGGGGCCTGGGGACTCCATGCTGGCAAAATGAGGTCTTTGGGATGTGCAGGATGGACCCCCAGCCATCTTCCCCCAGTTACCCCAGAGTTCCAAGCCAGGCTTCCGAGAAACTGGAAAGAGGTTGGAAAATGAGAGAGAGAGTAAAGAAATTAGACAGGAAAGGAAGTAAAGAAGGAGAAATAACGTAGGAGATATAGCAGGTAGGAAAACCCACCAACTTTGCTTCTGTTCTAGGGTGTCCCTTCATGGTCGCCAGAATATGCCATCCGATTTAGGGGTTTTGTACCCCAGTGTTTCCACTTGGTCTGCGGAGTTCCCTTTCTCAGGACTTCCCCCCAAGGGAGATGCCAGATCTTTGTCTCCATGGGCACAAAGAATTTCAGGAGGAAGCAGAGAAATGAGGCAGAGTTTTGAGTTTATTGGGTAAAGAATAAGAGACAGGACGCACTTCAGAGCGAGCACAGGGTGTCTAGAGAGGCGCCCTTGAGGGTCTTCACAGTGGGTATAAGTATGATTTGGGGCTTTTGAAGTTCCATTGCTCAGTGAGAGCCCAGCAGGTATGTGGTATAGATTTACAGGTTGGAAAATGAGCATTGTTAAAACGCCTGGATCGGGATAGCCACGGAAATTCCTGCTACATATAGTCTTAAGGGAATTACCCACATCTGTGAACTTTAATTATCATCCACAATCTGGTTTGGTGAGATTCTTAGGGAAGCACGGGTTTCTATGCAGGCAGGTATCATGGCAGATTTTCTTCTTTTTTGCTGTACTGGGGATTGAACCCAAGGTCTCGAGCTTGCATGCTCTGCAAGTCCTGGACCACTGAGCTGCCGCCTCCAGCCATTTTTTTTTTACTTTTTGAGACAGGGTTTCATTAAGTTATGCAGACTGCCTCTGGTCTCAAATTTGCGATCCTCCTGCCTCCCCCTCCCGAGCCGTTGGGATGACAGGTGTGTGCCACCGCTCCCGGCTAGATTTTCTTCTTTTTTTTTTTTTTTTTTTTTTTTACTTTTTGAGACAGGGTTTCGTTAAGTTACGCAGACTGCCTCTGGTCTCGAATTTGCGATCCTCCTGCCTCCGCCTCCGGAGCCATTGGGATTATAGGAGTGCGCCACCGCGCCCGGCTAGATTTTCTTCTTTTGACTATGCAGGAATTGTCAGCTGACGGGACCCAGACCAGATCCTGGGAGGAGAGGAGCCCTTTCTTTCCCATTTCCCCCCAATTTTTCCTGTCTTCTATCCTGCCTCAGGGCAAGCCTTCCTTCCCTCCAGCCCAGAGCCCCATGGGAAGAGGCGCAAAGCCTCCACCTTGGGAGTCTGCTGCCTCCGTCACTTGTCCCTGGGACCTCGTCCTTGCTGGTACCTCTGACATGGCAGCTCCCTTGCTCACCTGGGGCATCCCAAATGGGGAGCCAAGGCTCTTCTGAGGTTTTGTGGACAAATCTTGCCCTGTGTTTCTTAGAGTATTTTAGTAAATTGTATAATCCGGGGTCCTTGACTAGCCCTTCTGGGCATCTCCTTAGATGCAGAGCATCCAGTGGTGGCCAAGAATAAAAGGCAGAGGAATTCACCTCCACACTGCCTTGTAGGTGGCCTCTTCTGGCTCAAGGGCCAACCTAACAGGGGATGAACCTGAGCCCACCTATTGTAGTTGTTGTTGTTGTTGTTAGGTGCCGTTGAGTCGGTATCCGACTCATAGAGACCGTCATAGGGTTTTCAATGGCTGGCTGTTTCGGGATTACCTTGGGAGTGGATTGCCAGGTCCTTCTCCCATTTTTGTGGTGCTGGGAATTGAACTCGGGACCTCAGAGACTGCAACGCAGCGCTCTACCAACTGAGCTAAATCCCAGCCCTTGTAGTTGTTAGAGAGAGAAAATGTTATTGTTGTTAGGTGCGGTCCAGCCAGGTCTGACTCATAATGACCCTATGTATAACAGAACAAAATACTCCCCGACACTGCACCATTCCCCATACTATTGCCAGTGCTTCTCTACTATTCACAGGGTTTTCAATGGCAGACTTTTTTGGGAGTGGATTGACAGGTCACTCTTTCCAGCCTGCGGCACCAGGTATTCTGAGGCGGTCTCCCATCCAAGGACTAACCAGGCCCACCCTGCTTAGCTTCCAAGATCAGGTGGGATCGGGCGCCAGTGTGCTATGGTTGCAGACAGAGGGATATAATGTTGTTGTTGTTGTTAGGTGCCATCGAGTCGGTATCCGACTCATAGCGACCCTTTTAGGGTTTTCAATGGCTGACTTCTTCAAGATTGCCTTGGGAGTGGATTGCCAGCTCCTTCTCCCATTTTTGTGGTGCTGGGAATCGAACTCGGGACCTCAGAGACTACAGCGCAGCGCTCTACCAACTGAGCCAAATCCCAGCCTAGAGGTATATAATAGGCAGGAATAAAGGCAATAGAAGCCTCTGTAACCACACACCTCCAGGTGCTCCCCAGCCCCCTGTAATGTGAATAGCAACGTAAACTTCCTCTGAGACAAGGACCTGGGTCTGATGGTCAGCGCTCCTCATAGAGGATATCTTTTAAAACGGCCTGGTTGCTAGGAGACAATGCAGTCTACTCTTTAACCAGTCCTCTGTTTGCATGTGAGGGCTATAGGTGCCTCCACGTCTGGCCCAGGGAAGGGACCTTCAGTTGAAGCAGAACCCCTCCCGCCATAAAGAGAAAGACCAGCTTTACAGCCCAGACAGGCAGCCACAAGAGCAAACCACTGCATTCCCTCAGCCTTAGTTTCCTCTCTTGCCAAAAAGGTAGTCAAGTCCTCTGCTTTACACTGCAGGACAGGGGTTAAATGAGACAGAGCATCCCCAACAACCAATTTCTGACAGTCCACTAATTACCAAAGGAACATTCTGCTACGACAATATATATTCCGTTCAAGCGCACTTGTTCTCAAAATACAGAGCACCAAGCCACAGCAAACAAAACCAGCCGTAAACAAGTCACCACCCGAGTCCTCCCCACTCCAGCTGCCTAACAGAACGGTCAAGTCCTGGCCCCCTCATCCCAGCTCCAGCCCAGCCTGCATGCAGAGCCTTCCTGGGCCCTGGAAAGTTCTGGCCTAAGGAGATTCCCTCAGTAATAGAAATCCCGGATCATCGTGAAGGCTGTAAAATGGGATCCTCCTCCAGACCTCAGGGATCTGTTGGCTAATTCCCTAAGTTTCCCTTTCACTGATTGAGATCATTTTGCTGAGAAATCACGCCCTCTGTCTGAAAGTGGAATAAGGCAGGGCCACCAGAGGGCAACAGAGCAGCTGGGCCAGCGTAGAGGGGACATCCCCGCCAGGAAGCTGAGACCCGTTCCTCCTGGTGGAGGCAAGGATTTGCCTGGACCTCCAGGTGATTCAGAGGCACAGAGACCTCTCTGGTGTCACTCGGCCAATTTGGATGTCCCTGTCTTTCTTTGGCGTCCCGTACACCTTGGAGGTGGCCCTGTGGTGTAGGATAGTGTTCTACCTGTGGAGCTCAGAACTCCTTTACGGGATCCTAAAAGAAGGGTTGGGCTGGGATTTAGTTCAGTTGGCAGAGCGCTGCTCTGCAGTCTCTGAGGTCCCGAGTTCGATTCCCAGCACCACAAAATGGGAGAAGGACGTGGCAACCCACTCCCAAGGCAATCCCGAAACAATCAGCCATTGAAAACCCCATGAGTGTCATCAAGCCCCTTTGAATAGCTCTGCCCTTCTATGGTGGCCCAGCACATCCTGGAGCCAGGGCTCAATTCTATCTGTGGAACCCAGAACTCTTTCGTGTCACCCTGAGAGGAGATGGTCTTGTGGGTTCTTCCCACAGTGCAAGCCCCCAGCACTGCACACTGCCACCCAGGCCCTGGCTCTTCACTATGATCACAGAGCAGGCGTCTGACAGTGTCTCTTTCTCAGAAAATTAAAGGGCTCAGCCAGAGCCAGGCACTGTGGCACACGCCTGTAATCCTAGCGGCTCAGGAGGCAGAGGCGGGAGGATCGCAAGTTTGAGACCAGAGTCAATCTGCATAATTTAGCAAGACCCTGCCTCAAAAAGTAAAAAAATGGGCTGGGGGCGCAGCTCAGTGGTCCAGCACTTGCAAAGCATGCAGGCGGGAGGCCCTGGGTTCCACCCCCAGTACCGCAAAAAAAAAAAAAAAAAAAGTGCTCAGCCACCACATTGGAAAGTTAGTAGAAGGGGAAGACATAAAGGAAATAAGACACGCCTACCTGACACCTTCAGAGAGGAGGAAAACAACTGGGCAGGTGTGCTCACAGCCTACACCCAGGATGGTCAGCCCGGGCAGGGCCCTCCCCCCACAGGCAGCGCCACATTCACCTGGACCCAAACCTCGCGGCACATGGAGAGGGGGATGAAGCTGCACATGGCCATCCAGGGCCTGGGGGCCCTGTCATCTTTGGTGACTTCTTCCTGACCCTGGAGCGCCTTCCCTGAGGGGCACTGAGACCCTCCCACTTGGCCGCAGGCAGCCCCGTGGCTTCCCACCAGCTTCTTTGCTTGGAGGCTGCTGCTCTAGAGCTGGATGGAAAATGTGCAGAGCAGAGCAGGGGACGGCAGGGCTGATGATCACAGGCGTTTCCAGGGGAGCCTGACCAAGGCAGGTTCTGAGGACCCACAAGCCCCATGGCGGGGTTAGAGAGCCACGAGGGCCTCCGGATCCAGGGCTTGGCTCAGTGCTGTCGATGGCTCACGGGGCACAGAGCCTTCTTTAGTCGCGGCTGAATCTCAGCATTGAAGTCTGGCCTGGTAGGAATGCGGACCTGGGATCACTCATCCTGACAAAAGACAAAGTGTCAAAAGACAAAGTCACACTATTTGGATGTAAAGATCTCAATTTGCCGGCTGGGAGCAGACACCTGTCATCCCAGCGGCTTGGGAGGCGGAGGCAGGAGGATCGCAAGTTCGAGACCAGAGGAAGTCTGCGTAACTTAGCGAGACCCTGTCTCAAAAAGTATAGGAAAAAAAGAGGGCTGGGGGTGCAGCTCAGTGGTCCAGCACTTGCAGAGCATGCAGGTGCGAGGTCCTGGGTTCAACCCCCAGTACCGCAAAAAAACAAACAAAAAAAGATCTCAATTGGCTTATGTGGGATTCTAGGAGCAGGAAAGGCCTCACTCCATAAAACGGAATAGGTGTGCCCACTGCTCAGGAGAGGAGGCTGGTTTTCTAGAGGAAGGAAGCCTGCAAAAAGTAAAAGCAAATGCAAAGCGGGTTGGTCATTTCGAAATCACTTTCCCTATAAGGCGGGAGGGGCTGGGATTTAGCTCAGTTGGTAGAGCACTGCGCTGCAGTCTCTGAGGTCCCGAGTTCAACTCCCAGCACTGCAAAAATGGGAGAAGGGCCTGGCAATCCACTCCCAAGGCAATCCTGAAACAGTCACTATTGAAAACCCTCTGAGGGTCGCTATGAGTTGGATACCGACTCGATGGCACCTAACAACAACAACAACAACAACAACAACATAAGGCAGGAAGAGGGGGACGGAAGGAGAAAATAGCTAGTTGGCTCCACCAGGCTGACTTAGGTTCCAGCCTTTAGGGAAAGGATAAAGGTACAGAGAACTTCACTATCATGCAGTTGAAGCCAGGAGTTTGGAGCACCAGTGCTCTGTGTCTGCTGACATCTCCCAAGGCCGATTAAACAGCTAACAGACCCTGTCTTCCAGTGCAGTCCACTGGGGTTAGGACTTCAGCACGGGAATTGGGGGTGGGGAGATAGCTCAGTCCCTGACAAGAGTAAGAAAAGAAGCACAGGTGTCTTGGGCTTGAGAACTGATCCAAGGCCCAAGGCCCTTCTCATATATATATATATATATATATATATATATATATATATATATATATATATATATATATATATATATATATATATATATATATATATATATATATATTTTTTTTTTTTTTTTTTTTTGTGGTACTGGGGGTTGAACCCTTGAGCCTGCATGCTCTGCAAGTGCTGGACCACTGAGCTGCGCCCCCAGCCCATTTTTTTTAGTTTTTGAGGCAGGGTCTCGCTAAATTCCGCAGACTGCCTCTGGTCTTGAACTTGCGATCCTCCCGCCTCCGCCTCCCGAGCCGCTGGGATTACAGGCATGCGCCACCGCGCCCAGCAATCTATGTCTGTATTCGATATCTTGAATTAACTTAGTCTGTACTCTATACTATAAATCCTGGGTCCTGTATAAATTCTTCTATAAGGGGAAACACAGAGGAACAGGTATCTACTGCAGGGGAGGGGGAGGTCACTGTCATTGCTGGGGAAGGACATGCCTGCAGCTGTCCTCCAGACCCTTGCTCCATTCTCCAGTACTGCTCCCTGCATCTCACTCCTAACAGAGAGACCCGGACCTCCCCTAGGATTGTAAATACCAATGAGGCTGGGCTGAGCGCGCATATACCAAGCCTGGTCAGGCCCTGTGGGCTTCTTGCCCAGTTTTGCACAGCTTTTTGAACCTGCACCAGCATAACAAGGCTCTTAGTATCTGTCCCCTCCTGGCAGGGCTGTCAGCTGGAGCCCAGGACAGACAAGGTGAAGTCCTGCCCTTGACCTTGTTGCTGTTGTTGATGTTGTCGAGTGAGTCTGGGGGGTCCGGGACACCCGGGGAAACCCATCTTAGAGCATTGTGCGTTAGCGCTCTGCACAGCCATTTTTATACACAGGTTGTTGTTGTTATTAGGTCCCATAGAGTCGGCATCCGACTCATAGCGACCCTGAGTACAACAGGCGAAACACTATCGTCAGTGCTTCTTTGCTGTTCATAGGGTTTTCAATAGCAGATTGATTTTTGGGAGGTCCTTCTCCCAAGACTACAGCTTCTGGTGTTCGCAGGCGGTCTCCCACCCAGGTACTAACCAGGCCCGACCCTGCTTAGCTTCTGAGATCTGATGGGATGGGATGCCACAGGGCTACAGCTGCAGGCCACCTTGACCTTGTTGTTGTTAGGTGCCGTGGAGTCGTGTCCAACTCATAGCGACCCTCATAGGGTTTTCAATGGCTGATTGTTTTGGGATTGCCTTGGGAGTGGATTGCCACCTCCTTCTCCCATTTTTGCGGTGCTGGGAATCGAACTGAGGACCTCAGAGACTGCAGAGTGGCGCTCTACCAACTGAGCTAAATCCCAGCCCCCTTGACCTTGTTGTTGTTGTTGTTGTTAGGTGCCTTCGAGTCGGTATCTGACTCATAGCGACCCTCTGTACAACAGGGGAAACAGGATTGTCAGTGCTTCTCTGCTGTCCATAGGGTTTTCAATGGCAGATTGATTTTTGGGAGGGGGTTGCCAGGTCCTTCTCCCAAGCCTACAGCTTCTGGTGTTCCCAGGCGGTCTCCCATCCAGGTAGTAACCAGGCCTGACCCTGCTTAGCTTCCGGGATCGGATGCCACAGGGCTACCGCTGCAGACAAAGAGATAATGCCTATGTTGTTCTTCCATTCTTGTTGTTGTTGTTAGGTGCCATCGAGTTGGTATCCGACTCATAGCGACCCTCATAGGGTTTTCAATGGCTGACTCTTTCGGGATTGCCTTGGGAGTGGATTGCCAGGCCCTTCTCCCATTTTTGGGGTGCTGGGAATCGAACTCGGGACCTCAGAGACTGCAGAGCAGTGCTCTACCAGCTGAGCTAAATCCCCCCTGACCTTGAGGACCATGTAAATAAGCAAGCCTGATACCATCCTGCTCCTGCTTCAGCGGCAGACGGATGACCAAGGAAACTCTCTAAAAGCGCAGGTCCTAGAACAGTGGTCTTGAGACCACCCCCAGACCCTGCATTTCTAACAAGGGCACGGGTGAAGCCAATGGTGCTGGCGCCGCCTGCCGCCTGCGAGAAGCGGGGATCCGCACCCCATGCACAGAAGAGTAAATAAACCAGGCTACGGAAATCCAGACCCCGGACTCCAGCTCAGACAGGACGGGGCCTCTGCTGAGCCCTGGTGACCTCAGCGGGGGAGTCATTACCCGCGGGCGTGGGAAGGCGGGAAGCGGGGTGTCTGGGCCACTGCGCAGTCCCTGATGGCTGGGCACCTGCAAATAGCGCCCAGATCCCAGGGACAGTCACAGGCACCCTGCGACCTCGGGCCGTCCCTCCTCCCGCCACGCAGGCCCCGGCCCTGACCCCCCAGCCCCTCCCCAGAACCCCTCCCCCGTAAGGCCAGGTCTGGAAGGAACCGCCCCTCGCAGATCCGCAGATCCGCCCCTAGCGCCCCGGGCTCTGCGCGCGATCAGGTGGCGGCGCGATGTCCAGCGCAGCCTGACTTTCGCTTCTTGGACCCAAAGGAAAAGGAAACCGAAACCGATCCTGCGCAGACAGGAGGGAAACGCGGGGCTGGGCCTGGGAGGGAAGCGGCAACCCCAGGGGCTTAGCGCCGCCCTCGGAGCTCAGCTGAGAAGCACGTCTGCGCAGAAAGACCCTTCCCAACCACCATTCATTGCATTCATTCTAGAGCCTTCCAAACGCTCCCAAACCCGGAACCGCGCTTGATACCCAGAGCAAACACCACGGAAGGGTCCTCAGCTGGGGTCAGAGGCCACACCCTGTGATAAGGCCAGGCTCCTTGGGGGTGCAGGACAGGGGTCCCTGGCAAGACAGCCTGCGCCCGCCCACCAGGCCCCTGCAGGGGAGAGGCACTGGCCATCCAGACCCCAGCCACAGGAGGACAGGCGCACAAGAGCGGCGCTTGTCACAAAGCAGCGGAGCCCAGGAGAAAGTTCATATGTGTTAGGGTGTGGCCTTGAAAAAACTGGCTTGTCCTATAGTTATTTATGCCCTTGCTGTTGTTGTTGTTAGGTGTCCTCGAGTTGTGTCTGACTCATAGAGACCCTCAAGGGGTTTTCAATGGCAGATTGTTTCAGGATTGCCTTGGGAGTGGGTTGCCACGCCCTTCTCCCGTTTTTTGTGGTGCTGGGAATCAAACTCGGGACCTCAGAGACTGCAGAGCGGTGCTTTCCAACTGAGCTAAATCCCAGCCCCCACTTATGCTGTGACCAAGTACTTGACAGAAACTTGACGGAAGGGAGGAAAGATTTGTCTTACATCAAGGATTCTGAGGACTCCAGCGTGACAGAGCAGTTTAGATCGAGGACAGGAAGCAGAGAAGGGAATAAGGGGACTCAGTATCACCCTCAGAATCCCATCCCCAGTGGCCGCTTCCTCCAGCTGGCCCCAGCTCCTAAAATTTCCACAACCTCTGGGAATAGCTGGGCACCAAGCATTTACCACATGAGGTTGTGGGGGACATTTCAGACTCACGCTGTAGCAGGTGTGGCACAAGACGGGGCTGGGCAGGCAGGACCTGGTGGCACCCCACGCTGGGCAGGCTGGATCATGCTGTTTCCCACAGGGCGCTTCCAGTTTTCCACCGGGAATCCGAGAAGGTGGGGTGATCTGGAGGTGGGGAGCAGATGTTCTTGGCTCTCATTAGAAGTCAAACAGAGGCGCCTTGGCACAGGGACAACCTCTTTGTTCTGGGACTCAAGTACAAGGGAGCAGGTGTGTGCGGGGAGAAAATCCCTACCTGACTCCGGGAAGAAAGGAAGGGCCAAGCTTTTATCCAGGTGCAGGGATGGGCTAAAATCTGGGACCGCTCCACTCATCATGGGGACTGTTTTAAAGGTGGTTTTTTTTCTTTTTTTCTTTTTTTCTTTTTTAGTGGTACGGGGGGTTGAACCCAGGGCCTCGCGCTTGAATGCTTTGCAAGTGCTGGACCACTGAGCTGCACCCCCAGCCCTTTTTTTTTTTTCTTTTTTACCTTTTGAGACAGGGTCTCGCTAAATTACGCAGACTTCCTCTGGTCTTGAACTTGCAATCCTCCAGCCTCCACCTCCCAAACCGCTGGGATTACAGGCGTGCGCCGCCACGCCCGCCCTAAAGTGGTTTGTTTCTCATGTAAACATCCTAGCCTTGAGGGATGGGCAGTCAGCTTATCCCGGAAACTGCCCCATGTTTCTTTGGGTGCCCCATCATCCTGCATGAACCTCCCCATCTTGGGCTAAGGTTGGGCTGCTGTGGCTGGGGAAGAAGAAAGGGCAGAGGCAAAGGAAAGAGAGTATCCTGCTTTCAATGAGTAATGTGATGAGGGCCCAAGATTGGGGGTGGGTTTTTTGTTTGTTTGAGTGATTGATTGATTTTCTACTTTTTCTCCTTTTGTGGTGTCCCCAAGTCTCATCTCCCATTTGGTTTCTTCTTAGAGCTGTTAGGGTGAAGGCCTCCAGCGTTCTCCGATGTACCTGGTTTCTCGGTCAACAGGATTGCTTGAGAGCGTTAGGGGTAGGCAAGGCCACACCCGTACTTTTAATGAATAATAGCCTAGGGGTTAAGGCCCCAACGGTGCACCTGCCTTCTGCCTCTGTGGTGATTCCTGACCATCTCATTGATGCCACACAGCTTGCTGTTGTTAGGTGCCATCAAGCTGGGTCTGACTCATAGCGACCCTGTGTATAACAGAACAAAACATTACCTGACACTGTGCCATGCCCCTGTGCCATGCCCGGCACTATGTAAGTGCTTCTGTGCTATTCATAGGGTTTTCAGTGGCTAATTTATTTTGGGGGTGGGCTGCTGGTCCTTCTCCCTAGCCTACAGCACTCAGTGTTCCTAGGTGGTCTCCCATCCCAGGACAAACCAGGCATGACCCTGCTTAGCTTCCGAGATCTGAGGCGATCAGACACTAGGGTGATGTGGCTGCAGACACACACAGCCTGCTAGGGAGGGCTTTCCACTAATACCAGCCCTGCTCTTCTTGGCAAGGTCATGCAAGGCCAGGCTGTGCAGATAGTGAGAGAGATGCAAGGGCCAGAGGCACCTGGAGCTCCCCAGGCTTTTGTGAGCACAGGGATTGGGATTAAGTGCCTTGGTTGCTATGAAGAGTCCCCTGTGGCTTCTTTGTTTTTGCTAGGCACATTTTAGCGGAGGCAGAACAAGTCCCAAGAAGGCAGGACCATGGCTGGGCCCAGAGGCAGAAGGAGGTGGTCGCTTCCACCCAGTAACTCAGACATGATCACTGAGCGCAGGGAATAGAAGCAGGGGGAAATGCCATCAGATTTTCAAGAGAGGGGCTTCTCTGCCTTCCCATGTCCCCCAAACTTTCTGTCTTTTATCCTGCCTAGGTTTTGCCCTGCCTTGACGTGGTGACACCCTGCCGAGGAGGTGGCCCCCTTCCCACTATCCGGAACGCTCACCAGAGCTGCCGCAGAATCAGCTAGAGCTTAGGCCAGTGGGCCTTGGAAGACACAAGGCCCAAACTTGAAAGTGTCCCTGCCAGTGAGAGCTGCAGCCCAGCTCCTGCTGCCTAATAGCTCCCCTTTCTTGAGACCTCCACGCAGATGAGAGTTGAGTCCTCGGATCCATCGCAAAAAGGAATTTTAGGATGAGTCAGTCAGTGTTGTTGTGTTGTTGTTGTTAGGTGTTGTTAGGTCCTTCTCCCATTTTTGCGGTGCTGGGAATTAAACTCAGGACCTCAGAGACTACAGCACAGTGCTCTACCAACTGAGCTAAATCCCAGTGAGTCAGAGAGTGATGCCATTTGAAATTTATTAAATGAAGGATAAGAGATGATACGTGCTTCCAAGAGAGCTGGGGCATCTAGAGGAAAAAGGTGCCCCTGGGTGTCTTTGTTGTTGTTGTTGTTAGGTGCCATCGAGTTGTTTCCAACTCATAGCAACCCTCATAGGGTTTTCAATGGCTGACTGTTTCGGGATTGCCTTGGGAGTGGGTTGCCACATCCTTCTCCCATTTTTGCAGGGCTGGGAATTGAACTCAGGACCTCAGAGACTGCAGAGCGGCGCTCTACCAACTGAGCTAAATCCCATCCTTCTGGGTGTCTTTACAATGAATAATTGTTAGAAATGTGCTCGATGTGGATAATAAAGACACAGTAGAATTAAAGATTTTAGGTTTTTATCTCAGCAAGGCATATTCTTCCTGCAGAAAGGTTGCCAGCTGCAGGTCTAATTAGCAAGCAAGCGCACAGGTGGGAGGTCCGTCTGGTCTTTTATTTCCTAACATGATCCCTATGGCTGGGTCTCACCTAATTGGTTAGGGTTTTGACCTCCCAATCTTGGTTAAATCTAGTTGGCTAATAGTGGGAAGGAGAACGGAGGGGGCGGGTCTTATACTTTTTTAGAGGACAAGAAATTTATAGAGAAGAAAGAAGCTTTGTAAATCAGGGCATGTCTGGCCACATGGAGGGAGATAAGGAGGCTTGACGGAGAAGAGAGAGCCCTTAGTACAGGAAATATGGGGAGGGTATAAGGTAGGATAGTAATTTGTATAAAAATAGTTTGTAAAAAAAGATAACTTATAGCTTCACATATATGTGATTTTGCGACTTTTTTCTAACTAGGTTTAAGGATTAAACAAGCTTTAAAAATGAAGTAGAGTCATAAATTTACTACAAGAAGAAGCAACATGAGCTAGTTTACCTATTCCTCTTATCCTAAAGAATTTCCTTATGTAAGTCAAATTGTAAGGTGGTTTTTATGCTTAGCTCAGTTGGTAGAGGGCTGATCTGTGCTGAGGCCCTGGGTTCAGTCCTTAGCACTGCAAAAACGGGAGAAGAACCTGACAGCCCACTCCTGAAACCATTAGCCGTTGAAAACCCTATGAATATCAGAGAATCACTGACATAGTGCAGGGCATGGTATGGTCTTGGGAGGGTTTCATTCTCTTACACACAGGGTCACTATGAGTCAGACCTGAGTCGGTGGGTATCTAACAACAACAACAACAACAACAACAACAAACAACAAAGTGCTTAGGCTTAGAGATGGGAAAGGGATGCTAGTAATGTTAAACTCAAAGCTCATAAACATTCAGGGCCTGTGTGATCATAATCTGTTTATTTCCAACAATCTTGTATCCACTTGTTGTTGTTGTTGTTGTTAGGTGCCGTCAATTCATGTCTGACTCATAGCGACCCTCATAGGGTTTTCGATGGGTGATTGTTTCGGGATTGCCTTGGGAGTGGATTGCCAGATCCTTCTCCCATTTTTGCAGTGCTGGGAATCGAACTCAGGACCTCAGAGACTGCAGCGTGGCACTCTACCAACTGACTGAACTAAATCCCAGCCCCTTATCTCCACTTTGTTGTTGTTAGGTGCCGTCGAGTCAGTATCCGACTCATAGTGACCTTCATAGGGTTTTCAACGGCAGACTGTTTCGGGATTGTCTTGGGAGGGGATTACCAGGTCCTTCTCCCATTTTTGCAGTGCTGGGAATTGAACTTGGGACCTCAGAGACTGCAGCACAGCGCTCTACCAACTGAGCTAAATCCCAGACCCTTATCTCCACTTAGGCAGTCTTTATTAATCTTGTCAGTTACTTAGGTATTGTCAACCCTTAACTGCTGGGGGTTGTGAGCAGATTCCTTGATTTAGAGCTATGGGATTTTTTTTTTTTTTGTCAGTGAGAGATGTCATCAGATTTTCAAGTGAGGGGCTTCTCTGCCTTCCCATGTCCCTCAAGCTTTCTGTCTTTTATCCTGCCTAGGTCTGTGAACCTTAATTATAGCCCATAATCTGGTTTGGTAAGATTCTTAGGAAAACTCTGATTTTTTTTTTAGTGCCAGTAGATCTCATAGCTGCCTTCCTCTTCCAATGGCACTGTAATTCTTGGCTCAGACCAGACCAGATGCCGAGGTGAAAAGCCCTTCTCTTCCCACATCCCCCCAAATCAGGAGACCTGATAGGAGTGTGGCCTCTCTTCCTGAGCCTATACAGGGAAGCCTGGCTTGGCAGAACAAAATCCCAAGAGCAAGAAATCTGTGCAGCGTTCAGGGGCGGCAAATGGCTGCTGAGATGGGAACGGAGGTGCCCTGGATGAGCAGAGCAGCAATTCTCAAGGGTTCAGAGTTTGCATCTGTTTTTCTTTTTCTTTTTGGTAGGTAAAACAGTAATGAACATGGACGTGTCTTGTTTTGTTTTGTTTTTTTGCAATACTGGAGGTTGAACCTAGGGCCTCGCGCCTGCATGCTCTATGAGTGCTGGACCACTGAGCTGCACCCTCAGCCCATTTTTTTCACGTTTGAGACAGGGTCTCGCTAAGTTACACAGACTGCCTCTGGTCTTGAACTTGCGATCCTCCTGCCTCCGCCTTCCGAGCCGCTGGGATGACAGGCGTGCGCCACTGCGTCCAGCTTGTAATGGACATTTCTTAAGGAGCAAATACTTCTCAGGCAGCGAGCCTCCTGAGGCCAGGAGCGGCCTCTTGATTTTTGCATGGGCTGAGGATGCTGAGACCATGGTAGGGGAGTACAAACGTGGATGCAGATCCTTGCTCTCCCACTTCCTGGCTCAGGGCCACTCCACTAGCCTCTGTCTTTTCATGTGTACAATGGGCACAACAGGCCTGGTGGCTGCGTGGGTGATGGGCCATGCGTATCCCTCAGGCTGGTGACAGACACACTATGTGCTGAGTGTGTAGAGCTAGGACTAAATCGGCTGAATGTCACCCTAAGCGTGTTTGCTCTTCAGGGAACCATCATTTAATGTGCACATTACAAGGGACAAGGTGTTGGGATTTTTAAAATGCACCCCATAACTAGGATCCCTCATACTAGCATGAGGGACTGGCCTTTAGCTGACCCCAGGGCCACAGTCCACTCACTCACTCCTACCCCTCCCATCGAATGAGAAAAGATGGCCCCTGACCAGCCTGACCAGCCTCAACCACCTCAATTTTGATTGGCTACCCCTAGCATCGCAGATAAATAACTGTCCCTACCTGGCAGGTATGACAGTTCACCTGCTGTACCTGTCAGGAATGTGCCCTGATTGGCTAACCCCAGTACACAGCACCCCCCTCTGGGACCCTATATAAGCAGGGCACCCGGACCCCCTTCAGCCTTCATCTCTCACTGTCCCTCAACTGCTCTCTGGACCCCATCACCTTAATCCAGCGATCCCTAATCCAGTGGAAGGTCTCCAAGCAAGCTGACGCTTCAAGACCAGGGGCCCCCGAAGTGCCGAAGGCTACAAGCTAGCCACAAAGAGCCTCCCAATTCCTCCCACCCCTTGGGAAGGAGGGAGGCAGAGAAAGCGAGCTGCGAGAGTCAAGACCACCGGACCTCCAGCCCAGCGGAACACAAGCTGCTTGTAGCTGTGTCTTTAAGACTGAGCTGTTCCACCAGTGAGCCTGCAGCATTCTATGCTGCAGGCTTAGAGCTAGCACTTGAGCACTTGACAGGGGCTGCTTGCTGGTTGCACCTCACACTTGGGGAGCAGCCCAATAAACTTCCCTCTCCTGTTTCCCACAGAAGGTCTCCCGAGGTCCTTCTTTGGCGCCTCTGGCCACTACACCAACCCAGTCCAGTGGGTCCCCGATACCCACTTGGTGTCACGGCAAAGTTCTGACCTGACCTCTGCCGGGCCTGAGCCGAACCCCGACAATAAGGAGCCAAAATTGGAGGCCAGGGAAGAACTGGGCAGGCAGGGAAGCACCCCAGGCCTAACGTGGAAGGAGGCCACTGCATCACCCAGAATGAGCAGCTCCTTCAAGCTCGAGTCCCACTGGCCTGCCTGCCCTTGCCCTCGCAGCCCTGGAGAAGGCTGTCCTTCCCCTGCTGCCATTTGTCCACAGGCTCCTCAATCTTTTCTGAAAAGAGTCGTTGTGATTTGAAGAAGCAGTGCCGTGGCCTCGAATGTCCCCCTGAAGGCCAGTCCCCCACCCCCATACCTTTGGCTGCAACAGTATCACTTGTCCTCCAGCAGAAAGCCTCAGTCCCTGGGCTCACAGCCACTAGGACATGGTGTCACTCTTGCTCCTGACCAGGAAGTGAGGGCCCAGAGCGGTTAGCAGCCGGTCCTGGGTAATTCCTGGGAGAGTCTGGCAGCCCCTCAGGCCTCCCTGCCCGAGGACCCCGCAAAGAAAATGGACATCAGCCCCGCCCAGGACTCCCCTCTGGGTTCTACCCCCAGGTTGAACTGAGTTCCTGCCAGGCCCAGGGCTGGGGCAGTTTCCCCATCCCAGCGGGCCTGGGGCTTGTCCAGTATGGCAAGCTGAGCTGGGTGGTGAAGCGGGGGTCGGCGGCTCCCAGGTGGAAATGCCTGTCAGGCCCCACGCACAAGTGGTTAGTGGGCACTGGGGTCCCAGGAGGAGGCCACCGCGACGTGCGTCGCCACAGCCCTGCCCCATCCACACCACCCTGCAGAGTCCAGGAGCCAACGCCAGGGAGACCTCAGAGGGGACAGAGTGACGCAAAGGAGGGAGATGGGGGTTTGCGTGGGGTTGGGGACACCCGAGGGGACCTGCGCCATCAACACAGAGGCCAGAGTCTGGCTGGAGCGGGAATGACCCCAGTGGACCAGGGAGGGTCCGGGGTCAGGCGAGGGTCGGGGTCACGGCGCCCGCTGTGGGCGCCCCATGGCCTAGCGGGGCGTAGGCGGTGGGGCCCCGCGCCCGCCTTTTTGCTCCGCAGCCCTGGGATCGGCGGAGAATCCGCGTTTCCCTGGCCCCTAGGACACAGCCAGGACTCGGGAGGCGCGGGGCGGAGCTGCAGTGAGTTTCGTTTCCCCGCGCGCGCTGCGGAGCGCAGCGGGGTCCCTGGGTTTCCTTTCCCTGGGGGGCAGAGTGACATGGGGGAGGGCGCAGCTGGATCCCTGGGTTTCGCTTTCCCGCGCGCGCTGCGGAGCGCAGCGGGGTCCCTGGTTTCGTTTCTCCGCGGGGCGGAGCGACGCGGGGGGCGCAGCCGGGTCCCTGGGTTTCGTTTCCCGGCCGGGGCGGAGCGACGCGGCGGCAGCTGCTTAAAGCCGCGGGACCCGCGCCGCGCACTCGGCAGCCGACGGAGCAGGGAGCGCGCGCCAGGGACCCCGCACCACAGCCGGACAAGGGGCGCGGAGGAGACGCGAGTGCGGCCCAGCGGGTGAGCGCGGCGGCGGCTCGGCTCTGCCACTGTCGGGTGCGGTCGGGACGGCGAGGCGGGGCGCAGCCGATGCCCCACAGCCAGCGGCCGGCGCCGCGGACGCCCAGGAGAAGCAGCCCCGGACCCTCAGCGTCCGGTGGAGGCGGGGTAGGGAGTGGAGGCCACGGGTCCAGGGGGCTCTGGAGGGTCCCGGGTGAGGGGGCACAGAGAGCTTCAGGTCCACTGCAGAGGGGGCGGTGACCCCTGGTCCCCCCCCCAACGCGCGCATCTGCTCCGTGGGGCGGAGCCTCCAGGGGCGGGGCCTCCTGCCGGCGACTCAGCCTCCCAGAGGAGCCTTGGACACCTTGCAGGAGCCCCTCCAGACTCCGAGGAAGGGTCTGAGGAGGGGACAGCGGAGACCCCGCGGGCAGAAATGCCCCTGCTCTGTGTTCTCCCAACCAAGGTGCATGGCAACGTGTCAGTGGCTGGGTTGTCCAGGGAGTCCCAGCTGGCACGGGGCATGGAGGGATGGCAGCAGACCAGGGCTCTGAAGGAGGCGCCCAGGCGCTGCTGAGACCCGTCCTGTCCCCTATTTGCTTCCGTGACCACCGCCCCTCATGTAGGATTTTTGGAATTGTTGGTCAGCTCTGAAGGGAGTTCTTTCTAGGAAGCAGGATCAAGTGATGCTAACGCTCCCCTCCCCCTTACCGCTGCGGCTCAGTTCCATTTGTTGTCAGGTGCCTTCCAGTGGGTCCGATTCATGTCGACCCCCTGTGTACAACAGAAAGAAACACTACCGGAAGCTGTGCCTTGCACACGATCTCTTTTATGTTTAAGCCCATTGTTGCAGTCACTACGTTTTTTATCATTTTGAGTTTTGGCACATCAGCAAAAGGAGATATTGGGGGCATTCCAATATCTCCATTCCTGTCATCAGGGCCGACTCTACTTTGAGAAGGCAACTCTTCCCCAGTCACTCCTTGAATGCCTTCCAAATGAGCCTGGGGGGCTGATTTCCGTCGATATATTTGGCAGCGCTTCTCTGCTATCCATAGGGTTTTCAATGGAGTGGGCTGCCGGGTCCTTCTCCCCAGTCTGTCTTAGTCTGGAAGCTCAGCTGAAGCCGGTCCACCATGGGTGCTCTGCTGGTGTCTAAGATACTGGTGGCATAGAGTTCAGCATTGCAGGGACACATGAGATCCCATAACATAATAAACTGACAGGCACATGGGGGTCTCAACCCAAGAGCTCCAAAACTCACCTCTCCAACTCAGCCACTTACCCCTATTACTCTGTGCCCGCTGCCTCCCAGCAGCGCCGTTAGGGGTGGTAGGAGGCCCCAGTTTCCTCTGATGCAGGGCGTCCTACCTTTTATTCATAAACATGTAAGTGCCAGCTGGCTTTAGAGCAGACAAAGCAAGTGTAAGTGCTGCCAAAGTGGCTTCCCCCCTAGACCCTCGCTGGGAGGGGTTCCCTTCATTCTCTGCATCTCCGGTTGTCTTAGACCTGCTTAGAGGGGGTCCTCTGCGGGGGGGGGGGCCTCAGGGAGACAAGGGCTGAGTCCTGCCTGCCTGCCTGCTTCTGTTCCATCTGAGCCAAGGAAGCTTCCCCACAAACATGGAGTTCTGGGGAGCACTTGAGGCCGTCCCCACCCTGCCACAGGGCTGTGCTCAGCACTGCCTGTGGATGGCACCCGGGAGCGTCAGGAACTCCCCCTGCCAGCTCTGGAGTCGAGGGGCAGCCATCCACCCATGCTTGCCAGGGATGGGGGGGATACATGAGTGGGCGCGGACCTGTCCTGAGCAGCAATGAAAGAAGGGCCGTCCGTCCCTCCATGCCCCGTCTTTCGGATGTGACAGGGGTCTGTGCTTGACACTGCCCCATGTTAAATGTGGCGGGATTGCCAGGGTGGCTTCTGGGCAGGAGGGGTCTGCAGTAGGGTGAGGGGGCTAGGCAGGAGAGGGCTAGGGCGGGGCTGCCCTGCAGGCTCCTCTGCTAATGCAGGGTCAGGCTGCCATGGCAGGCGCAGTCTGGGGCTGAGAGCCGGGGGGCCTCCGCTTGACTGGCCCCAGGTCCACAGGGGCGGCTGCGCTCATCTGGGGTTGACCCTGCAGCCAGCTGCCCAGGACTCTGAGTGAGCAGCAGCCGGGGTGACTGCCCTGCTCCTGACAGGCACCAAGTCTCAGGGTGACCCAGAAAGGTGCACAGGTTTGTGGTCCACAGGCAGAGCCCAGGGCTTGGCTCTCAGACTCCTTTAATGAAACAGAGGGATGGAGCAGGCTCCCCAAGTCCTGTGTTGACTGGTCAGATGGGACCCAGGTCATGACGTGCAGGCCCTGAGGATCAGTGATGCCCCCTGCTGGTGTAGGAAGGCCAGCTGAGGCAGGTGTGCCCAGTGGACGCATGAAAGGGGTCTCCACTGTGGAGCCTGGGGCCCCGGAACAGGAGGTCTTTCCAGAGGCAGGTGGAAAGGGAGTTGTTTGGGGACAGATTTCAGACTGACAGACTCCATCAGTACCCTCTGACATAGGTCACCTGTCCTGATCACCCCCCGCCCTCACAGAAGGAGAGCATCCGCTCTCCCAGATGGAACAGTGACCCGCCAGGCCTGTCCTGGAGACACAGCATCCGGGGCAGGCAGGGAAGGACGCGTGTAAATATTCCAGTCTGGGATGTGCTCGTTAGAGGCCCATCAACCAGTGGCTAGGCGTCCAGAATTTTCTGACATACAGTCTTTCTGTCTCATGCAAAGTGCAAGAAGAGAAACAGGAAGAAGATGGTGCACTCTGCAGAGGAAGTCACCAACTCTGGGTCAGCTGCTGCTACCAGTGATCCCTTAGTAAAGACGGAAGCCAACGCTGCAGAGAATAATGAGGTAATGGTGACTTGCTGCCTGAGGTCACTTCCCACCTGGACATGAGCCGGGGCCACTCGAGGGCTGCTGCTTCGCCAGGGTCACTCCTGCCCCCTGAGGCAGAAACTTCCTGGTCCTTTCCCGGCAGGCTGGAGATCTGGGTTGCTGCTCATGCACTTGGGACAATGTGCCAGCAAATGTCGACCTTTTACCTTCACAGAATGTGGCTGGGGTGCCATCTTGGCGGGAGGCAGTAGGAGGCTCATGGGGTCCTGTAGGACTGGCCAGGCCCTGCCTCCAGGGAGCCCTGCACTGCCCCTGTCTGCACAGTGGCCCTGTCTCCAGCTACAGACCTGTGAGGTCTCACTGTGGTCCTCCCTCCCAGGAGCGGCCATGTGGTGGCTGTTTTCCTAGAATTGACACTGGCTTGGGTGGGAACCCAGCGCGGCCTCTGGAATGAGGCCCTTGTGTGCTTGGTCCCAACAGAACCTCTGCCAGCTGCCTGGCCTTGGCAGGTTCTTCCTTCCCTTTCAGCCTGGTTTCATTTCCAAGATGGGATTAGCAGCAGGAGGCTTTTGAGAGAAGTCATCGCAGCCAGTGCTGGGCTCTCAGGAGGTGTGCGGTTTATTGTTGTTACCCCTCAAACCCTGGACCTTCCAGCCAATTTCAGGTTGGCCCCATTTTCAAAGGAACGTTCAACAATTTTTCAACCTTCACTAACACCACTGCGGAAGATCACAGGCAAATGTGAAGGGCCACCACCTCTCCACCTCCCTAATCTCCCAGTCTATTTTTCTCTGCCTTTGCCTGCCATGTTCCTCTCTTGCTAGGCTGTAATCTCTGGGTGTGAGGCAGTAGGAACTCACATCTGAGTTAGTTGGCTTTCTGTTACTGTAACAAAATTCTTGAGATAATCAGCTTATACAGAGGAAAGGTTTATTTGGCTCATGGTTTCAGAGGTTATAGCCAGTGACCAATGGAGCCCATTGGTCTGAGCCTGTGGCGCACAGCACAGCAGAAGCAGGTAGCAGAACCAATTCATACCTCATGGCAGGGAAACACAAAGAAAGGATGGGCTGTGGCCAAACATCTGCTTCTACGGCACCCCTTCAAAAAAACCAGAGATTCCCACTATGCCCCACCTCTTCCAGTCCCCCTACTTCCCAAAAGCATCCAGCTG
This sequence comes from Pedetes capensis, assembly GCA_007922755.1. Taxonomy (NCBI): domain Eukaryota; kingdom Metazoa; phylum Chordata; class Mammalia; order Rodentia; family Pedetidae; genus Pedetes; species Pedetes capensis. Next base: position 72,100 of record VMDO01009808.1, read on the forward strand.
GGCACTGAGCCTTTACCATGCAGACCTTCGGGGGATCTTTCAGACCTAATCTGTCAGATCTGCACACATTGAGCAGCTTAGCAGCAACTGGCTTTTCCCAATTTGCTTCTGGTATAGAGATCAAAGGGCTGGGATTTAGCTCAGTCGGTAGAGCACTGTGGTGCAGTCTCTGAGGTCCCGAGTTCGATTCCCAGCACCGCAAAAATGGGAGAAGGACATGGCAACCCACTCCCAAGGCAATCCCGAAACAGTCAGCCATTGAAAACCCTAAGAGGGTTGCTATGAGTCGGATACTGACTCGACGGCACCTAACAACAACAACAACAACAACAAGGAAGAGGGAAGTCAAAGGAGAAGTGACTTTCTCCCCAATTCTTCCCGGACCACAGTCAGTCGCCTGGGGAAAATTGCACTCTGCTGGTGGCAGGCAGGTTGGTGAGTGGGAGCGCTTCCTCCCCTAAGGACCCTGGCCCGCATCTCGGGTGGGAGGCTGCCAGGAGAGGAGGAAGATCTGCTGTCAGTAACAAAGCTTTGGTGGTTCCGAGCTTCTCCTAAATCTTTGTTGGTTTTTATTTGATTTTCAAAAATTATGTCACATAGGACAATGATGGTTTGAGTCATGACCCTGAGAAGCCACTTGAAACTTTCATTGACATCTTCTGTGTCTTTCTTGTATTTACTTTTGCCTTCTTAAAAATCAGTTTTACTCAAGATATAACTCACATGCAACAAAATGCCCCATGCACGCATAATAAATGTAGTTCCATTTCCCCAATGGTTGATGATATTTAACATCTTTCTCACTTGCAGACTTGCCTTCTGACCCCTGTGGTGACATGTCTGTCCAAATCTTTTGAACATTCTTTAATCCAATTGTTTTCCATTATTTAGTTTTACAGTTCATTATATATTTTGGATAAAGTCTTTTGTCACATATGTGCTTTGCCAACATTTGCTCCCTGATTGTGACTTGTCTTGTCATTCCTGGAAGATCAGCTATTTTTAATTTTAATGAAGTCCAGTTTATCAATTAGTTCTTTTATAAGAAAATTCTTTTATAAGTTCTTTTATAAGATAAAATTTATAAGATAAAATTCTTTTATAAGTTCTTTTATAAGAAAATGATTTTCTTATTTTTTTTCTTTTAGAAGTTCTATAGGTTTAGATTTTTTGTATTTGGGTGTATGATTGAGTTAATTTTTGTATGTGGTATGATGTAGAGACATAACTCTTTGTCTTTCATTCTGGTTTTCTTTTTAACATTAGTAAATTGTCCCATTTTCACTTGTTGAAAAGCCTTTCCTTTCTTATGTATTGCCTTTGTACCTTTGTCAAAATCAGTTTCGTGTTGGTTTATTTCTGGCATATGCATTCTGTTTTACTGATCCTAAGCTCTATTCTGTATAACTCCTCACTCTCTTGACCACTGCAGCTTTATGACTATTATGGGATTGGAAACTGCTAGCTCTCCCATGTTGTTTTTCTCCTTCAATGTCATTTTGTTCTAGCAGTATTTAGGCCATTTATATTTAGTGTGATTTGTTGCTGTTAGATTTGAGAGTATTATGTTGCTATTTATTGTCTGTTTGAAATATCTCTTCTTATTTCCTTCTTTTCTGATATTCTGCAGCCTTTTGTATTAAACATGTATGCTGTATGAGTCTAGTTTATCCCAACTATTGGCTGATCAACTCGTTTAGTGTTTATAGTATACATCTTTAACTTAGTCTATCTTCCAGTGGGGCTGGGATTTAGCTCAGTTGGTAGAGCACTGCACTGCTGTCTCTGAGGTCCCGAGTTCAGTTCCCAGCACCACAAAAATGGGAGAAGGGCCTGGCAATCTACTCCCAAGGCAATCCCGAAACAGCCATTGAAAACCCTATGAGGGTCGCTATGAGTCAGATACCGACTCCATGGCACCTAACAACAACAACAACATCTTCTAGTGATAGAATATCACTTCATATGTGGTATAAGAACCTTGTAAGAGTATGCTTCCATTTATTTGCTTTCAATCTGCATATTATTCATTCCTTTTCCATTAATCAGAAACCACACAATACATTGCTATTGTTTTTGCCAGTTATCTTTTAAGGATATTTAAATAATAAGAAAAAGTATAGTAGCTACCACTTTTGGTGTGGGTTCATCATTATGTAGATCCAGGTTTCCATTCAGTATCATTTCCCTTTACCTAAAGAACTCCTTTTATGTTTCCTATAGTGCAGGTGTGTTGGTGATAAGTTTGTTCAAGCTTTGTATGTCTAGAAAAGTCTTTATTTTGGTTTTTTCTCTCTACTTTTTTATTTGTAATAAGTGTAATATGATTGTCATGTAAACAACAGAATGCAGAGGTTAAGAGTAGGTAGCATGTTCCCTTGTCTGAATCCCAAATGGTTATCATATCTTGGCCAAGTTGGTTAACTCCTTAAGTCTTAGCATTCTCATCTATAAAATAGGGCTTTCCCTCATATGTGGATGTTAGACTTCAATATGCATTCAGTATTAAAACATATAGATCATGAAAGCAGACAGGACCTAAGTAGGTGTCCCGTCCCGCGGGACCCTAGTTACTCGTGGGGTCGAGGGGGACCTGTCTGAAAAGAAATGGGCGAGAGAGAAGAACGAGACCAAGCAAGTAGTTGTCAAGGTCTGATTTTATTGAAAAGAAACTCCTTTTTTAAGCTCACAGAAGTGAGGAAGTTGGGAGGGGTAGGTGAGGGAAGAATTTTATCTCAGTCAGCCGAAGGCCACAGCTGGCGCCAGCCGAAGGCCGCAGCTGGCGGATGATCTGTAACCTATGGTGGTTTATTGCCGGCCATCAGTCATGTAAAAAGTCATGTAGCTCTCAAGGAGGAAAGGAAGTCAAGAGAGTTATAGAGCTCTGGTGGCCTCTGCTCCCAACATCTCCCCCTCTCATTATTACTATGAAGAGGGTGTAGTAAATGGGCA